>JASAOC010002095.1:0-162624 GCA_030849835.1 Herpetomonas samuelpessoai | reverse complement strand
TCGGGGAGGGGGGGGGGAGGGGGTCAGGGTGAAGGCAGGAGAGGACATGCAAAGCTGCGTGGGTCTGAGATTCCATCGGCTGAGGTGCTCATGTAGTGGGACGTGTTTCGTGTTTGGTATTGATCGATGCTCCCCTCTCCCTTTCCCACCACTTCTCCTCAGGTGTTGCGGATGGATCACATTGACGTTCTTGGTTACCTGGCTTATTCACGTGTCAGGAAGCGGTAGACATGGGGTGGTCGTTCGTATGCAGCTATCATCGATTCCGGTCGCGTTGTAACGATCTGCACGTGTAGGCTTCCCACCAAGGGGATCATCCACCGTCCCCCCTCTCCCCACACTCCCCTTCCCCGAACGTCTCAATCCGCTACACGTCCACGCCGCATCCACAGGAATTACAGTGTCCCCGTTCACTCTTTTATGCGTTGCTTTGTTATGGATGTTGCCATCTGTCAATTGTTGTTTCTCTTGCGTGTGCGCGTGTGGTGCCTACGTGGGACAGTGCCCTCTTTCCGCGACTCCCTCTTCCTGCCTATGTAACGAACAAACACGTTTTTTTTGCTGTGGGGTCGTTCCCTTATGGGTGTGTGTTGGCTCACGCAGACCCCCAGCCCCGGATGACGTAAACTCCATGGAACCGCTCATCTTCTTTTTCTTTTACTTTGATAGCTTTCACTGGCCTCCGCGTCGCCGCGGCGTGTGCTCCCAAAATCAGCTGTGGGGAGAACTCACCATATCCTTCGGAGTTTCTGCCATACCCCTTTCGAGCCCTCTGCTACCTGACGGGCGTTATAACCACCACCTTCATTCATATTGTTTTCTATCGTCTCTGATATGGGGTCACCTCTTCCAGTATGGAAATGCGACTTCCATCGATTTGAAGCATATCCATTGCCTTATAAACTCCAGAAACGCTCTTGTTATCTCCGTTTTCCCCACTTGATGAGGACACAGCGAAGGAGAAGCTGTACAATAAGCTTTTTCTTGTTCCTGCCACCCATCCCTCCAAAGATTGGTTTCCTGTGCTCCTTCCCACCTCCTTCCCACCTCCTTGTTTCCTAACTTTACTTTTATGGACAGCTGTCACGCGCGCGCACAAACACAAACATTGTTTCTTCTCTTTCCTGTCCGAGTTCACCAATTATACTCTAGTGACCGCGAGCACAAGTTTCTCAAAGGAAAAAAAAAAACAACATGTTTGGACAGCAACCATCGTCTGTGGTGCGGTACAGAGAACCAACGGCAGCAAGCGATTCCACTGCTGCTCTTGTCTAAGAGGAAAGGAGCATCCGGGGAAGTGTACAAGGAAGGGTTAGAAAAGAGGCCTTTCTTTCTCGGCGCTACTCCCGGCTGGCGTCTGAGCCAGGGGGTGGGGGGCAGGGAGAGGGGTTCATGTCTTCTGCTTCCGCTGCGTTCCGCGAGGACATATTTCAGCGGGACGTGTTATTCTTTTTTTTTTTTTTTTTTGCTTCTCCTGTCGCCCCTGTACACGTCTCTGGCACAGCAGTGAAAGTGGGCATAGGCCTTGACGAGCCTTCTCGATTCAATGCACGACATCCCCTTGGATCCTTCTCCTTCTGCTCTTAGATTCGCTAGGTTTTGTTTATCGGCGCATCCAAGAGTACCTTTTCGCAACCGCTCTCCGGTTGTCATCATTGTATCTGCCGCAGACCTTGCTTCTATTGTGCGTCAGCTCGCCGTCTTACGTTCTGGAGACTCCCCCCCCCAAAAAAAAAAAGAAAAAAAAAGAAAAGAAGCCCACTGGCACCATGGAGCGCGTCAAGCAGTATTTCATCGCGCGTGGCTCACAGGAGCTTGCGGACCGCATTATGCTGATGCCCGAGAGCGGTGCCACGGTGGATCTCTGTGCGACGGTTCTCCAGTGTGAGCCGGGCGCCATTGCCAAGGCCATCTGTCTGATCGTCAAGCACCCTGAAAAGATACGTTACGACGCTGTGGCACCGACACCCGCCTCCTTGGTGGCAGAAGCGGGCGCGAACGCAGGGCCTTTCACGCCGACCAGTGCGGTCTCACCTGTCTCCCGCGCCTCCCCTGTGTCGCTGGGCGGCGAACAAGGCACGACAGATCTTCCGGTTCTGATCGTCTGTGCAGGAGACACAAAGCTGAATCAGACCAAGTTCAAGAAGGTCTTTGCAAATCCACCCAAGATGGTTAAGAAGGAGGACTGCGAGGAGGCCTCGGGACACCCTGCCGGCGCTGTCTGTCCGTTTGCTGTGGGGAAGCGCACTCAGGTGTTCCTCGATGTCAGCCTGACGCGCTTTGAGCGCCTCTTCCCCGCGACAGGGTCGCATGACTCGGGGATTTGGCTGACACCGCAGGAACTTGTGGACTATGGCGACCACGTCATGGGATGGGTCGACGTGTGCGAGCGTGTCGCATCGAAGCCAGAAACCGGTGAGGTCAAAGATTAGCGGGCGCGGGCTTAGGACGCACGGATAGGCTACGTGGGTGATCTGTTGAACACGATGCCACCCCTTAACCTCGCCGTGTGGCAGTGCTCTGGGGAAAAAAAGCATTCAATCCCTGCCCTGACAATCGGATCGGCGCTGCCATTCGCAAGAGAACGTGCCAGAGGGAGACAAAAAATAATCATAATGATCGATCCCGGGTGAGAACGAGAGACCTCGGATTTTCTATCTTTCCACTTTCGCCTACTTGCTTATGTGGTTGCAGATCCGTTTTTATCGTTGTGCGTGTTAGCCCATCTCCACTTTCCTGTTCTTACCTCTTTGTCTTTTTTTTCTTGCTGACAGGTCTCCCAAACGAAATGTGCTTTCTTAGCTGCTTGCAAATCTGCCCATTGTTTCACGACCTGTCAGTTTTCTATCGAGCCCGTTGCGTCATGTGTTTGTTATCACGGTGTGACGCAACCGGCAGCCTCGCGTGCCGCTCTTTTTTTCTGTCTTGCTTCCCATGCTCAGTCAGAGCTATCTCTCGCAGATACGCTTCTGTTGTCATTAACTCCTTTTTCAAAAATTCGTTTTCTAAGCCGGGGGCTCTCTCGATTCTCTGCCGTATTGGGTGCGGATTGCTTTTTTTTTTTTTAAGGAACAACTAAGTGTATCTTTCGAAGCACGATGTAGGTGCGCGTGTTGTCCTCTACTCGAATTTCCCTCGTAGCTGTTTTTCTTTTTTAGCTGTCCTGCTCGGTGTCACGACGTGGGCCGCAGCCCTCTTTCCGTTCGGAGTCCTTCCGCTTCACTACTTGTCGTTCTCCGGCACGTTCTCATGGTGGTGAGCATCCCATGTGCTTCCTCTTTTCTTTTCTTGAAAAAACAAATAAATCACGATTCGCTATACGTTTCAAAAGCACCGGAAGAGAGAGCGGATCCCAAGGGAACTGGATCTTTGGTGCCCTCGTTGTGTGTTCGTTCAACGATTGTTGTGACGCTTCCTTTTTTTCTCCACCCTCTTTCCCTTTTCGTGTCCTTCATGCTCGTTCCAGTGCGCCTCGGAGTAAGGAATGTACCACACACCGAGAGGAGACACTCTCTCACGGTAACGTGAGCCAACACCAGGCCAACAAACGACGAGAAAGCAAGAGGCAACGAGATACGACATGGGGACATGGGAGAGGGGCGCTCTGTCCATCGACCGACTTGTGTTGTCCTTCTTCAAGGGCGGGGAAAGCAAAGCTGGCGGATCAATTTGACGGAGACCCGCAACACCGAAAGTCGGAAAGCTTGCCTGCATTCTCTCCCGCAATAGCCCGCTCATCACAATGCAGAAGAGCACGAAAACAAAAGGAGAAAAACTGTCCTCTATAATTTTTTTTTCAAACGTCTGCAGACGATGGTGCTCCTTCGAACGTACGTGGCAGCGAACAGCTTATAGGGCCTTCTCCGATCAACCTCCTCTCATCACCAGACGTTAAAGGTGGCGTTTCCGACAGACAACAGAAGAATGCTACCGTCACCCCTTCTCCAATAACCTTCGTCATTGTGTGCTTCCTCCACCCGTCTTCTCTTTTGAACTGTGTCTTCTATGCACGTAGTCAATCTTTCCCGCTTTGCGTTGTCCAGGTACTAGCATCGGCTTACGAAAAAAAAAAGATACCAGAAAGGGAAAAGATACCTTTCTTGTTATTGTTTCTTCCTCCCTTTGTTTGTCGTTTAAAAACAAAAAAGAAAAGCAACTCCATCTTCGCTTACCGTGAAGTGTCATCACTCGTCGTCTACTGTTTTCCGTTTTTTTTTTTCCTTCGTCGGTCGTGTCCATAAATTGCCGTTAGAGTCACAAGATGAGCCGCGTCCCGCTTACCATCGAAACGGGTCACCGTGTGCCCTTCGCACCGCTCATCACCGTGCTCGCTGTTGTCCTTCTGGTCCTCGCACACGTCGCCATCCCTGTCGCATGTTTGGCGGACTCTTCTTCGGCCGCGACGACGCTCGAGGACTGCAACTTCTACTTCCGTTGCACCGACCCTGTCTACCAGTCCATGCGCGTCACCACCACCACGCCACGTTGTCGGTGCTACAACAACGCCGGTAGCATTTTTCTCGCTGCTTCGTTGACGTGCCAGCTGAACTGCACCAGCTGCGCCGCCGGCACCAACCGGTGCGGCAGCTGCCAAGGACAGTACGAGCTTTTCAGCTCGAGGAACATGTGTCTGCGGACGTGCTATGTGTCGGGGTGCGATCGGTGCTACCCAGAGGATCTGTTCCGGTGCGCGAGCTGTGCGGACGGCTTCTCCATCTCGAGCGATCAGCGTACCTGCACGTACACAGGTAAATCGTCGGGCAATGGTCAGGGCGATAGCGCCGTGATGGTGTCTGGCGCCCCTCCTATGCAGTGGGTGATCGCCGCCGTGGCACTTGCTGCCTTCGTCGTTTCACCCTGAGAAGCGAGCAAGAAAAAGAGGGGAAAGCTATTCGGACGAACACGTGTTTCCTCCGGCACGCCCTCGCATTTGCAGCTCGTAGGTTCTATTTCGGTGTCTATGTGAACTATAGTTTATGCTGCAGGCGTGTGAGTTTTTTTTTTTTCTTTTGTGTGTGTGTCTCGCTTCTCTCGCATCCCTCCTCTCCTCCCCTCTCTCTCGCCGGCTGTGCTGTCTGACGATTTGAGAGCGTCTGTCCTGAATGCCAAGGCACCTGAATTTGTCTGCACATGTGCAAGTACTCAGCGGGTGAAGGTCAGAATTCCGACGCACACGACGAGAGGATTCGCGGCGACGGAAGGGGGAATATCTTCTTTCTGTTGTTGTGTCGTTAGTGTTGTTGATCGCCATCTGCCCGCACCGCAGTGGAAAAAAAAAAAACAACGGTGACGGAATGACAGGAGGACCTCGTTCCCTGCCGTACTACTGCACGTAAACATCTTTGTATTTGCTATGTTTTTCCTTTATTCTGTGCCGTATTTTTCAATGCATCTGTATTCTTTTTCGCTGATCATCCTCCCCCTTCTCACTCGCCACATTCAGTAACTTTCTTCTTTAGTTTTACTCCCTCATTGTTCCGTTTAAACTCCATCACGCTCTTTGGAAACAAAACTTCTGTGCTCATTCATATCTCCTTCCTCACCCCCCCCCCCTCTTCACCTCTCTTCCTTTCATCAAATCCGTCAAGAAGTTTCTTCTCACAATTTTTGTGCTCCCACGCTTCCCGTGTCGTTCTCGTACCACTGAACCCATCGTACACACGAAACGGAAAAAGAAAATAGGTATGACGGGAGCGGAGAGTATCCCTGGTAGAATAAGACGCTACCCTCTCTCGCTGGCAACTCGTGAAGACGTACAACGTACAGACAATGGATGTTCTATACGAGGGAAGGTCTACCTCTGCAGTTTGACGTTTTTTGGAAGTGCGAAGCTGATCCTAAGGAACATAGAAGGGGACTGGAATAGTGAAGCGCCGTAGATTGGTTGGCTCCTGCGTCTTCGGGCGATGCGTTCATGGTTCCCGTACCCGAAGTGACCCTCTGCAATGGCGGGTAACGGAGACACACATTTTGTCGTTGCGTGGTGCTCACCGGTCACCTCTTTCCTTCCTTTCACTTGTCCTTTCTCTCTCTCACTCTCTCCTTTTGTTTCTTGTGCAATGATAAACAAGTTTTAACGCCCCACTCGCTTCCACCACCTGGCTTAAATTACAACCCATCCCTAGCTAACACCTTCCTCGCGCTCACCCACATCCACGCTTCTCCTTCACGTGTTTCCCTCCCTCGCACATCAATGGCCCGCCTCTCCAAAATTGCTGTTGTGGGCGTTGCCTTCGCCGCCTTTGCGCTGTCGATGGTGGCCGCCGCGGACCCCGCCGCGCCTCCGATCCGCAACCTCGCCGATTGCCAGGTCTACTACACCTGCCTTGCACCCACCACGCTTCAGTACGATAACACGGAGCTCTGCGTGTGCCTCGACCGCGACACCGGCAACACCACCCCTGCCAGCCTTGCGTGCTCCGTGAACTGCGGGATGTGCAACGACCAGTACACCTGCGCCACGTGCCGCGACCCCACTGTCCTGCCCGACGCTGACGGCAACTGCGCTGACGCCCCCAACGACAGCCAACCGTCGTCGAACACAGCGAACCCCTCGCCCTCCAACACGGAGAACCCGTCTAACGGATGTGCGGTGGCCAACTGCGCCGTCTGCGTCGTCGGCAACCCGCGCCGCTGCGACAAGTGCAACGCGCGCTACCACCGCAACGCGGCCGATGTGTGCGTCGCCGATGTGGGCAACGGTGCCCCCGCGGGAGCCACGGTGGCGGGTGCGGTGCTCGCCACGGCGGCCGTCCTTGCCGGCAGCGCGATGGTCCTGTAAGTCTTTTTTAAAAAAAACAACGAAGGATGGGGCTCAGAAACCTGTGTGCGTCAGAATAATACAATGACGCTCTGCGGAGGCTTCCCGTGGCTCTCTTTCCAGACTTCATGCGTCGGAAGGCACATTAGGAAGGTGGCAGAGGAGCGTATGCATTGCTCGCTATATAGAGTCAACACGCCACCTCTGCCTCCCCTCTGTCTTTATATATAGCTATCTGCCCTATTCATTTCTCACCACCATCATCATCCATCCTCCTCCTCTTTTTTCTTTTTTAAAACTTTACGGAGAGTGATATTGTCTGTGCTCCTGTACCGTATCTTTCCCATCACAAACCACCTTTCTTTCTCTGTGCTCGTACCTGTTTGGAGAGAGGCAGTATCACACGATGCGATATCCCCTGTCCCTCTCTCCCTCTCTGTCTGTGTCTGTGTCTCTCCGTCCCTTCCGTCATCCATTTATGCGGGTATCATCGTCGGTGACGTGCGGCATGCTGGACTGCTTCTCATGTGGCTAGCTTCGTCAGTCTAGCATGTTCCCACGGCGCCTACTCTCCTTTTTATTCTTTCGTCACCATCCCTTTTTTCTTTCATCACGCACCATGCGGGGATCTGGTGCCGCAAGGGAAATTAAATTTTTGTTCGTCACGGCTCTGAAAGAGTTCTACTTTATCTTTCTGAACTGTCGTGCGCGACCGTTTTCGCCCTTTCTCAGCGTTTACTTTGTTTAGCATACAGTCTCTGTATGTCCGAATGTGCTTCACTGATATACCATCACTCGGTTTTCATTCTCCGCTTTTCTTTCTGTCTTCCTCTCTTACTTCAGAACGCACCGCCCAATGCACGCAAGGCTATCGTTCTCAACGGTATTCTCTTGAACTAAATCATCCTATGAATGCGTTCTATTTTTGACTTCCTTTACGTTTCCAGTTATTGTTACCCGTCTACATTTGGGACGGCCCTGAAAACAATTCAAAAAGAAATATAAGCCGAAAAGGGTTATATGAATTCATCATATATATGAAAAAAAAAACAATAGCAATTCACTGTCAGTCGGCACAGGCAGACGCGTTTGGTATGCAATGCCTTGACGCAGTTCACGTCCTAATCCTTCCACTCTGTGTTGGAAGAATGCGCTGGTCGTGAGTGCATGGGCCTTCACCCCCCCTCCCCTCTTCTCCCTCCCTGACCATCCAGTGTCCGCTACGTCAGCGGCAACCCGATGTTTGGAGCTACGGCCGACCGCACAAGCACTTCGGCGGAATCAAATTTCGTGGAGGTCTTCCTGTGTCGTTCTTTGCGCCTCACGACGGAAGGCGATGAAACGCAAGCGTGCAGAATGTTTTCCCTCCGCTCGCTCTCTACGTACACGGACTTCAACTGCCACCGCCCACCTTCTTTCTTCTCCCCCTTTCTCCCTGCTCCTCTTTCGCAACCCCTGCTGGGGTATTCTGCTTCGATAACAAATGTTTCCTCGTGAAACTACCAACTATCCACAATTACCGTTGCGCTTTCGCGACAATAGACATCTCTTCTCCTTCTTCGTATCCCATCTCTCCCTCCGCCTTCCCCCATTCTCCCCTCTCACTGCTTCCATAAACCTTCACCTCCGAGTCATCTTCGACACCGCTCACGCATCTTCCCTACTCTCAGGAATAAGACAGCGTACTTGTTTTTGTTGTGTCAAAAAAGAAACGTTAAGAATTCAACAACAAAAAAAACAAAATGTCCCGCCGTGCCTTTATCTCTGTCGCCGTGGTGGCCCTCCTGCTCCTCGTTCTCCTGACCTTTGCGCAGCCCGCGCATGCTGATGAGACACCGGAAATCGAACTATGCAACGGCATCCCGTGCCCGGCGGAGTACACAGAGGAGTCTTCCTCATCCTCGTCGAGTGATAGTACAGACGTTGTGGAGCCCGATTCTTCCTCTGACAGCCCCAGCCCCAGCCCCAGCCCCAGCCCCGTGACGTGCCTGGTGAACGGCTGCCGTGTCTGTGACACGCAGAACGCGCAGGTGTGCGTGCAGTGCCGGGAGGCCTACGAACTCGAGAACGACAAGTGTGCTTCTCGCGGGGACGGTGTCGTCGGCACGGCCAGCCTCGTGTCCGCTGCGGTGTGCGCTCTGGTGAGCCTGGTGGTGGCCACGGCGTAAGCGTCAGCGCTGAGTCGCAGTATATTCTCCCTTTTTTTCTTTCTTTAACTGTACTCTTTTTTTTTTCTTTTACAGCGTTCAAAAAAAAAAAAAAGAAACGAAAAAAACGCGACCTCCTGTGAGACGGGCAGTTACACCAATATTCTCCCCTCTTAAGACCACATTCTTCTCCTTAAACTTTGACTGTCTGTTGCCTCTGTTGTTCGTCAGTGTGCTTTCCCTTTTTGGATTTGTTTTTTTGTTTTCTGTACCTACTGTTGTATTCGCTGTGTTTGCGATGGCATCCCGTATCACCATTCCAGCTGTCTTCCTGTCAGCAAGGTAAGCATGACAACCTGTCTACTCCACTGAATGAGCTGCCGCCCGACTGACATGTGGCCGAAGCATGGGTGTAAAATATATATATATGTTTAATTATACGAGATTGTTTGTCCTTTCTAAAGTCATGCGTTTCTGACTTCTTCACTCAACATTCGTCTCCACATCTGAGCAGAAACCCAACTCACCGCCTTGTTTCCTTTTCCCTCTGTGTATCGTATACGTATTTTTTTTTCTTCACCTTATCTTTTTTTTTTTTTGTCAACCCTCCGGGAGGTGTCTTTCTGATGTTTCAATGCACTCACTGGCTGCGGGTGCAACATGCGCCTACGCATCTGCGCTTTGCTGAGTGGATATTCAGACAGAATACATCTGGACCCCTCATCACTCCCTTTTTCTAAAATACCTTTTCTTGTTTCGCAATGTACGGTAATCGTTAGGGGAGCGCTTGGTTTCATGGACGTCTTTGTCTTTCTTTTTCCTTATTGTCTTGTGAGTTATTTTTTTCTTTTGTTGAAACGGTTGTTTCTGCTTTGCTCCCCTCTTGATCTTTTTCATGCTAACAACAAGCCCATGATAGTTACCTTCTTGCTTCTGTTTTCCTCCCTTTTTGTTTCTCTCTACTCATCCTATTCTTCCTATTCGAAGGTGAGAGCGTGCCGATGCCTTCATTTTATTCTATCTCCTCTCTCTCTCTCTCTTAATTTTTTCCCCACTGAACGTAAAACAAATAAGTGACATCCGAATATTTTTTTTATTATTTTTTCAATGCGTTTTATCCCTTATCCCTCACTTTGAGTCCTTTTATTTTTCTCTTCCTCTCTCACAATTCTCTGTGACATGTGTGTCTTCTTTCGTTTGGATAAAAATATATATATATATATATATATTCACTTCTGAATGAGCAGAACAGAAAGAGAGTCTCTGGTAACACTCTAAATACACAAAACGTTCGGTTTTTATCTTCAGACTTGTCCCTTATTTCGTCCTTTCATCTTTCTCTTCCTTTTCCTTGTCAGTATGGACGGGTGTGTCGCTTTCCGGCCGATGTTCTCCCCAGGGACTTCCACGGCGCACTGAACACAGACGATGCGACCCTCAGCTCTCAGCACCCACCGCCTTGCCGATATGCGTTTCTTTTAGCTGTGGCCCTATGGTATACACCGCATCGCGTTGGGGTATTGCATCTTCATCGAGAACCGCTTCGATGCGGAGATACGACACCGCCGGCGTGCGTGTGTGTGGGGTTGGTGTGGGCAGCGGTGTGATGCGCCGTTTCACCATTCAAGAACGACGGAGAGCAAGCCAAGGAAGGGTGCGTACACACCAGACCCCCCGTGACGAGAGGCTCTTCTAGTGGAGCCTTTTTTCCTTTTTTTTCCTTCTAAAGAACTCTTCCAGAAAAAAAAAAGAAAGGAAACGTTTCGTCACCTGTCTTCCGCCAAACTGAAGAACACAAAAGTAAAATCGACCAATGTAAACGGGGATAGGGTGGATGTGCACCGTGTGTTTTGTGGCTCCTTCACGCCACACGACGGCACTGGGGCTTGTCTGGCATGACCAGAGAGGGGGGACCGTGTCAGTTGGCATCAAACCCCTCTGCTCAGCAGTCCCTCACCGGCCTCAGCAATGGGGTGTTCTCGCGGCCTCAATCATGTCGGTGCCCCCCCCCCCTCCCTCCTGGAGCCTGTGCTCTCATGCCAGGTGTGCACGGACAATGAAAAGCATATGGAGTAGGGGTGGCAGTGTCACATGTTCACTTTCACGTCCTCTTTCCACATCCCTTACATCTTGTAAAAGCCCAAAGGAAAAAAAAAAGAACGAAAACGCGTCCTATTCCTCCCCCCTCCCCTTTCCTCTACCCTCCTCCTACTAAAGACAACGACTGCACGCACCATTCTGTTTCCCCCCTCCCTCTTGCTTCTCAGAGCGTTAGCCAGGACGAACACAAAGTACATGGATCGCACAATTATACAAAAGATACCTGTCTTCCCTCTCTGAAAGTTCCCTCCTGTCTTCAACTCACTGCTCTGTTCAACGTTTCATCTATTTCTCGCGTTTCTTCTCTCTTGTTGACGTTTAACGCCTGCTGTGCTAACCCTTTTCTCTCTCTCTCTCTCTCTCTCGCTTTCACGCGCTATTCCTTCTCGTACAGGTTATCGCTTTTTGTTGTTTGGAACGGTTCTCGACTAGCGAATCAACCTGTCTCTCTCTCTCTCACGGTTGTTTCCTTCTCCCTTGTCTCTCTTGTGCCGTGCTTCGTTCGCGGTTGAGGCACCGTGCCTTGGAGACGGGCCGGACCGCATAGATTTCGCCTGGCGCGACAGGCCCCTGCAGGTGGTGCTACAAGTGGTAAACTACTAACTATAAACAAGTATAAGAATCAAAACCCACAAAGCGACAGAGGAAGGTTGTCCGACGGTTCCGAAGGCATCGTTGATGTAAAGGAAACGAAAGCAGTCGAATCTCCCCTTGTCGTTGCCGTTGAGGAAGATCAGGACGAAAAAAAAAAATTGAATAAAAAGCAAATCGTATACCCGCACCCACTTTTTTTTTCCTGCTTCGTTGCCTTCTTTTTCGACCGTATTTCTGACTTCACCGCTCTTGGCACCATTCATCCATCCGTTTTTTTTTCTTTTTTTTTTCTTTTTTTTTATGCTTATAACCAAACAGCTCCCCTTTTGCATTGCAACTTCCTCCTCTCTGTCCCTGTCTTTGCGGTATCAGAAGAGGAAATCGCCCGCTCTATCTATCCTCTCACCACGCGCTCTTGGGATTTGAGTTGCCTCCAGCGCCCTAAGGTGTACGACGTTCTGCGTCCGCTCTGCCTTTGGACGCTTCCTCTATTCGGTTTTCAACAAGGTTGCGCGTCCTACGGCGGCAGCAGACAGCCCTGCATACACACCCACACACACATACACACAGACACTACATCATCCTTGTTGCTGATCATCGAAGTTGTTCAACAGCCGACTGCATTCGGGAACCTTTCTTACCATTCGCCACGTCTTTTCGCTCTTCTGTTTCTGCGGAATTGGTGGCGTTGGATTTCATTGTTGTGGTTTGTCGGCTGCCATTGCCGTCCTCATTTACTACTATAAACCATATCCGTACACTTGTACTTTATTTATTTTTACCCTTCTTCTGATTCCATTGCTTCTGTATTCCCTGCGCTCCGGTACTCCCTCGTTTTTTTTCTTCTGTGACCACTATTCCCTCCACACCCGGCGTCCCACTCCGTGTGGTCGGTTCTCTCCGCATTCCTCTCATATCTCCGCTGACGAAACCAGCACCGTCCTGCGATCACTTTGGTTCGCTTCCCCTGTGCCGGTCCTCTCGTTCGGACCTTCCACAGAGGGCTCCCCCCTTTCCACCTCTACGGCGTTTGATTACCACACGGACTGATCATCCCTTCTTATCTTCCAACCTCTATCGAAAAAGATCCGTGTGCCTTGCAGTCTTCCGTCACCTTTTCACTGAACTCAGATATCTTTTTTTTTTTCTCTTCTTCTTCTGCTACCCTCTCTTGACGTTCCTCCAGTGTTTATCTTTTATCTTTTTCTTTTGCTTTCTCTCTCTCTCTTTCCCTCTCTCTGATAAATCCTTTTCCCAGTCATTCACGGTTCACGAGTTAATTGAAGGAGGCAGGGCAACATGGACCGGATTGCCGATCCGTCAGCTTCTCTGCTGGCGGTGCGCGCTGACACCTTGGAGACGCAACGGTGTTCTTCTGTAGAAGTGAACGCTCTTTGTGAAGAGGCAAACAGCCACCTAATGGTTTCCTCAAGGGAGGTGAGCAGCGCTGCGTTGTTTGAGCTACTGCCTCCGCGCGCCAACGACAGCGACGAGGGTTCCACGGCAGACGCCTCGTCTGCAGCAAGCTTTAGTGACGGTCACCGCACTGCTCGTCGGGGTCAGCGACGGCGACGGCGACGGCGCCTCGACGTTTCGAATGAGTCGTTATCGATTCTGCACTGCACGGAAGAGGTGGAGAGGGCGGACTCGTCTGTGCAGGTGACAGAATACGGAAGCTACGTCTCCTCTGTTGACAGCATCGCAGACGCCGACACACTGGATGAAGAGCTAGTGCCATCGTCTTCTACGCACGCAAGAACCACCACACGCCATTTCCCCTGTCGTCGCTCGTGGCGACTGAGCTCTGTGACACTGGTAGGCTTCTTCCTTGTGCTCGCGATTACCTGCACGACGTTGGTGGCGTCCTCGTGGATCGTCATTCGCCACGCCATCTTGCCGGTCGCCGATGCTGCCCACGATGCAGCGTGCATTCGCATGGAGTCCTTCATCAACCAGCGCGCGATGACCACCGAGCGGGCCGTCACATCGTACGCCCTTCTTGCGGAAAAATCGTACAACGTCTTTCGGCCGAATTCTTTCACGGCCCTGGAGCGATTGTGTCGGCTGTTGCACAACGCAGACCCTGCCTTCAGCATCCCACTCCTTTCCATTTACTCTGTCTCACAACAGGAGGTGGGTTGCTGCGCGCATGCTAATGAGAATGCCCGTCACATGGCTGATCTTGCGGGTGCCGTTACGGTGAATGGAATCCACTCGAGTGCCTTAGCCGTATCGCGGCCCAATTTCACTGTGGTTGTTCCTTACGAGGTGGTTGCTCGTGTGCCCCCTGGCCGAGAAAACATGACCCACAACGTCTTGGAATTTTATGGGTCCTTGTACATTAGCCCTTTGTTCGAAAGCTTCTTTGAGAGCAAGGACTCGGATGCCTTACCGCCCATGTTGTGGGGATGCCGGAGTGCTTTTCATCACATTGTGGCATTCCGTCATCCCATCTACGTGTACGACAATGAGCAACAGGTGGAGGAAAGGCGCAAAGTTGGCGAGGCCATCATCGACTCAGAGACAGACCTGTCATGTCTTGCTTCTTCCTATCACTGGATGACCCAACATGGTCAGATGCGCACGGAGAAGCGCAAGGATAGCAGTGCAAGCCGTGCACCAAACTCAAGCTTGGAGGAGACACCCTCTGAGACTTTCCCCTCTTCCGCAAGGGCACAAGGAGCGTCAAAGAGTCTTCCAGACGATGGCTTGTCCGAGGTTCGCCCGGCCTTCACGTCCGATATGCGGGACTATGTCCGCGTGTTCGTGGTGCAGTCGTGGGGCCTTGACGAGACAAATGATCCAGCGGTCGTCTCGAACAACTGGGGTCAGCTGTGCATGAGCGACGACGCCGCGTGGTCTCTTCCTTTCACTTCAGAAAACCTTGTCTACCTTCGCGTGAGCGAAATCGACGATCCCGTCGTACAGCGGTTTGTCCGTCGCATTGACTTCAAGGCGCTCGCTATCGATGCCACGGAGCAACACTTCAACGCTCGTGTCGAGGGGCGACATGTCCGAGTGTCAGCCAAACGGCACGTGACAAGGAACGGATTACCGGTCGTATATGTGATGGCAACTGTCCACAAACTCCCCTTGTATTATTACTTTATTGGTTTCGCTGTCCAAGCGGCTGTGTTCGGGGCGCTGGTGACCCTGCTATTCTGGTTCCTGACAGAGCAATGGGTATCACGTCCCCTTCGGCGCATCCGCGATGCGTTGCATGAGAGCTCCACAACGCACTGCCGCGTGATGTTGAGACCCCACGCACATACCCAGTACGTGATGAACAAGGAAATTGCTATTCTGAGTGAGTTCTACAATGCTGCCGTTCGACAGATTGGGCACCTCGACACGTTCTTACCCATGGGAGGTGCGGTCGCTCACCTGTCCCCAGCGACGCTGGCAGACGGTGCAGAAGACACCAGTAGTCGAAGCAGAAGCCATTGTGAAAGCGTCGTGGATCGTGATGCTGACGACGCGTTGTCGGACATTATCTTTTCCACGACACTCGCCGCGAGAGAGGAGTCTGTTCCATCGCTGCGAAGCCGCGAATCACGGTTGTCTTTGAAACCCGCCTTAGTGGACCACTCCCGCTTTCTACCGCCATCACCGCTGCTGCCTCTCACACGACGGCAGAGCGGAGACCCAGTCGGAACGCCCCTGACCGCTGCCGTTACTCATGTGATTGACGCAACAACAGTCACTGTGGTGATATTGGCTGCCCTAGAGGAGAGCAGCCGTCGTTCTCAGACAGGCGTTGCCGCAGAAGACACGTGGCCGGTGCCAGCGTCGGCAACCAATGGCACTCCGTTCTGCACGAAAGAGATGCTTCGGCGTTATCTAGAGCTCATCGTTGAAGGTGCCGCAAAGTTCGAAGCCGCCGTGCCCATCATGACCCCTACTCGTGTGGAGCTTATCTTTTGTCGCCACGCGACGAGAGTGTATCAGTACCAGCAAAGACAGGCGTCTCGACAATCTCGACAAGACCGCAAACCGTCTGTCGTGATTTGCGAGGGCGACGGCGAAGATGCCGTCTTGACAACACCGACACGTGCACAGTTCCTCCCGTTGCGCCGACGCTATACGGGAAGAAGCTTCGCCGAGCAAGCACAACTGACAGCCCAACAGCGAACCGAGGACGCCATTGCTCGGGACGCGCGTGAGGCTGCGACGTTTATTCTGGAGGTTCACCGCGGTTTAGCCGACCTTGTCGCAGAGCATCGTTGGCGTAGGGCGATCCAGACACCGCGATATGGCAATGTAGCGAACTCTGAAAGGAGCGAAGTGACAGACTTTTCACAAACTGAACGAGGTGGTTCTGGGGGTATGATCGACCCCACACCAGCCATCAAATCCTTCTCTTCTTATTCGATGGCGTCGTGTGAGGGTAACATCACAGCCGTTGGGGATGACTACGTCCCACGCTTGTACGCCGTTGTGAACACGGAGCGAATCCTTTGCCATTGGAAAGAGATTCCTCACACCCAAGGGCGGTACACGTGGTTTGTGGGAACATCCCTGATGTTGGACATCCCAGATGTGCCCATTCGCATTGGTGCCCCCATCCTTGTGACCGAGGCGACGTACAAGCTCATCTACACGTCCTTTCGAGCGCTCCCGCTGGAGGCGATGCAGGTGAACCTCTCCCCCACACGGCACTACGATGTGGTTCTCTACGAGCTGCTCGCCGGCGACGCGGCGGAGACGCGCTGGCAGCAATACCAGGCGCATTTCTTCGCTGCCTTTGCGTGCATGCTGGCGGGGCGGTATGCGGAAGGCGCTGAGTTGCTCGATGCACTCGCGAGCGCGGAGGAAACAGAAGGGGACTTGTTCAAGAGGACGTGGTCTCGCGTCCTGCGTCCGGGCACCCCTGCAGGGGACAGCTTCGCACAGGGTCCACAGGAGCCACCGACGCACGAGGCTACTCAAAGGGAAGGTCGAATGGCGGATGCGGGGACACCAGTGTGCCAACGCGATCGCTTGCGTGAGGAATGCCTCTGGCGGGTCGCCAGCCACAATTGCCTCCCCTACGTACGCCGGCCCCCTGTCAAACCAAAGATGGAGCCGCTAGAGGCCCACATGCCTCCGCGAGCGCGACGGCGGGCACCGCTGCCGATGGAGCCGTCGGTGGGTCGCCTGACAACCCACGGGGTGCTCCCTCCACAGGGCGTCGGCTTCATGCCGGCGATTTTCTGCCGTGGTGTGTTGCCGCAGAGAGACACTCTGTCGCTGCAGCGAATGAGTCAGCGCCACTTTGCAAAGGCCCGTCACCGGGAGGACAGTCTAGATCCGAAACCGCAACCTCAGCAGGCGTCGGTAACGTTAGGGCCTGTTGTACCAACGTGCGGGACGGCTGTCCGTCAAGATAGACCCATGAGGCTTCCTCCACAGAACCGCGGCAAAGCCCATCCGCTCCCCCAGAGTCTACTGTCTGTATCCAATGCCAAACCACCCTCCGACGCATCCACTAGACGGTCCTGTTCGCAGCCGGTGGAGGTCGTCGACAATAATGGTGTGACGTGGCTGCTGCGTAGTCCCATCGTTGCTGCCCTGTGGCTCGGCCCTTCTGCCCTTGAGCAAGACAAAGTCTCGTCCGGTATTGGACACACAGCCGCCAAACGGAAGCCTCCCGCAGTCCCAGTGCCGCCTGAGAAAAACTCCGAAACCCTTTCCACACCCGAACCCTCAGCTTCTCGCGCTACCTCCGTGGCGCTTGTCCAGGTGTCGGGCCGTTGCGCTGCGGCGATGGACCCGCAGGGGCGGCTGGCGGTGGTGCGTGTCTTTGCGTTGCGTCCGGAGCAACACACGGCACTGCAAGGAGCGCCTGCTTCCGTGATGGAGGAACTGTGCGAGAGGCTGTTCGGTGGTCCCCTGGGCAGCGAGCACACGGTGGCGGTGCTGGGCCACCACTGGCACGTGGACGCGCAGTTGGGGATGGTGGGGTGCCTTGCGGAGTACCACGCGGGCGGCACGCTGCGAGAGACGATGCAGCGCTACGGTCGCGCGTTGCCTGTGGCAGCGGTGCGGCGGTACGCACGGTGTGTGTTTGCTGGCCTTGCCTCCCTGCACGCACAGGGCGTCGCACACGGTGATGTGCGACCGGAGAACGTGCTGGTGGGCTGCTGTGGCAGCGACGCGAAGCTCACTGGGTTCTTTGGGAGCCGAGAGACGGCGGAGCGGGTGCTTGTGCTGCGCGGGAGCGCTTATGTGAGTCCGGAGACGGCCCGCGGTCAGGTGGCGGACGCGCACAGTGATGTGTTCTGCGCGGCGCTTGTGGTGCTGGAGGCTGTGACGGGTCAACTGCCGTGGCGGTGGACTTGCGGTAGTGTGGGTTGCGATGACGGCGACGAGCTCGGTGAGACCACGTCGCCGGCTCTGCTCGCTGGTGCTGCCGCTGCTGCTGACATGACGGCGAATCCGTTTGCTGACGCGGTGCGTTCGGGGCGTCTGACGGTTGCCCTCCCGCCTGCCGTAGCGGTGGACGATGCGGTGCTGCTGCGTGTGCTGGAGGCGTGCCTGTGCGATGACCCGTCGCAGCGCCCGTCCGCCACTGTTGCCCACGCCATGCTCTGCACCTCACCTGCCGTAATGACTCTCTGAAGGAGGGAACACGTTGGTTGTCTCTTGCACAAAGAGGACGCCGTGTTCCCGTGATGCACGTCAGCAGAAAGGACGAGCTTGTGAGCCTCTCGCACCCGCACCCGGGGGTGGGGCACGGAGGCAGACGCGGTGGATGATGCGAACCAGGTGCGAGGGAGAAGGCGGCAGTCTCACTCGAACGTCGGTTGCCATTAAGGGGTCGCACGTTTTTGCCTCTTGCCCCAATGTTTCTCTCTCTTTTGCTCTCTCTATTCCCTTTAAGTTCTATCCTTTCAACGAGTCTTTTGGCCCGCAGTTGTGTCCGCTTTGCCTAACTGTGTCTTTTTAAAAATGCGCTTAACTTACTATTTGTTCAAGGACTTCTCACTCCTTCCTTTCCTCCTCTCCCCCCCCTCTCCCCCGCGTACCACGTCCGGCCCTCCTTGCTATACTCATATGGAGCGTCACACGCGCTGCTCGTGGAACTCTCTCTCTTTCTCTCTCGTCCTCTCTCCTGTCCTACCTCTCAGTCCCCCCTCGATTGTATGACCGACGTTTTCCTCCTTCTCGTTAATGACGCGGTTGTGGTGCTGCGGGTGCAGCCATTGCTTTTCTTTTCTGATTCTTTTTTCCTTTTTCTCATTTCTATCCCGACGAGTGCTAGCACTGAGACCCTCTCTTTATGCAGACCATAGACAAAAGGAAGCGTTGAGCGTCGTGTCTCTTTCGTTTCTCTGTACTGCATCGGACTGCTTGAGGGAAGGGGGGGGNGGACTGCTTGAGGTAAAGGGGGGGGGGGGAAAGTGCCACATGCCAACAAGGAAGGAACCGTTTCTTCGAGGGGAACAGTTCTCTTTGATAACCCACCAAGGACGTCTCCTTGTAATGAAAACTCAGAGAAACCTTTAAAAACAAATAAAACGTAACGAAAGCGATGCCATGACTCTTGCAACACGTCGATCTGCATCACCGCGGTCAGTTCGGAAATGGCAAATGGCGGGGCGGATCCATTTCGCCGTTGTGGAAATGGGCGGTTCATTGCATGGTGCCGCGCATGCAGGCTGTGAGTTTCTCCTTACCTGAAGAGAGGAGAGGGCGGATTCGCGTTGGACCTCTTCGACCTCCGTGGGTGTCTTGACGACGCGACACGAACTATCCTTGGTTTCCACAACCGTAAAGCTCATCGCTCACCTAACCATTCTACCCTCCCTTCGTCCCTTCACCTTCATCATCATCTCTCTCTCTCTCCCTCTCTGGTCTAGGCCATTGTTGCTGCTCCCTCGCCCTCGCTGGGACGTGATAACTCTCACACTTCCTTTCCTTTTTTTCTTTCCCTCCCCGCTGCTTATAAACGAGTCGCAGTGGGTGAGATCTCGAGAACGAATAGGTCGACTTAGGAGGAAAAAAAAAAAAAGATCACCGAACCAACAACGACGTCGTCTCAACGGCATTCCCGTGCCGTTTGAGAGGAGATTCACGCATGACATTTTATCGCCGCCATCTTTAATTCAGCTTCCCCCTCCCCTTTCTTCAGCGCAGAGTCGCCGCTGTCAGTCTCTCGAACACGTGTTTTATCCCTTACTCTCTCTTTATTTCTTCTCTATTAATCCCCGCCCCGCCCCCCCCCCCCCCACACCCACAGCGAAAATCGTCTTCCATCTCTGTCTCGTAGACTTCTAAAAGAAAGAGAGAAGTTACTCTGGATATTCTTTTCCCTTCTCTCTCTTCCGTCATTCATACGACCACCGCGTCCACATTTGTGTGAAACACGTCCTTCTGGTACTTCCTGTCATGCTGTAAAGAATATTGCGAGTAGTCTCACGTCATCGCTGCGAACCTCCCTTACCTCTTTCTCTCCCGTTTATACTGTCATTGCTTTTGTTTTTGTTTTTGTTCTTTCCTTTCTTGGTCGGAACCGCACGTTTGTTTTTCCCTCACCTCTTTTTCAACTACAGAATACACTGCACGTCTTTCTTCTCCGCATTGCGGGTATACACTGTCTCCCTCTCCCCGTCCTGATTTCTTTCGCTTTGTTTTTTTGTCTTGTCTTGTCAACAGTGATCTGCACAAATTTATTTTCAGTAATTGTTCTGGTTTCAACCACATTACACACGTATTGAACACCTCAATCTCCTCCTCTTCTTTTTTTATTTTTTCATCTCTTGTTTGTTTTGCGGGGTTTCTCTGAAGCAGGACACCCAGGGACGTTGTCCCCCTTCCCCCACCCACATTTCCTTTGACCGTTTCCCTCTCATCTCCGTGTTCTGTGTTAGCTCGTCGTTCTTGGTGTTTCTCTTCTCAGTGTCGCGAGACCGGAGGAAACAAAACCAAAGTGGTGATGTTCCCCTACGGGGACAATGAAGGCAATGACCCACGTCGTGTACAACCGTTGCCGGGGGAGAAGGGGTCTGCTCAACCCGTCCCCCTTCTGGACCCGGAGAATCTCAACCTCATTGAACTCATCTCCGCCGCTTCTATAAGTGAAACGACTCGATACAGCTGGGCGGGTGGCAGTCGAGCGGATAGCGCGTACAACAGCAACCCTGTTGTTGGTGACTTTAGCCAGCGCAGGCCCAGCAGCCCTCTTCCCATGAGAGCAGCCCCTGGGAGAGATGCAGGGTTCTGCGAAGAGAGCAACGGACCTTGTCAGACCTCTATCTGCTCCGTAACATCACGGCGCCGACGTCGGTGTCTCCCTCTGCGAGAGTCTCTCTTTCAGCTGAGCAACCTTATCTCCCTCTTGTTGTTTGTGCTTTTGAGCTGCATCTTCGTCACGATGGCCGTGCTTTTCTGGTTCAGCATCCGAGGTTCGATTCACGACTCTATCGACGCGCAACACGAGGTCAACTGCTTGCGATTGAGTGCCCAGATTAACCAAATGTCTGTTGTGGCGCAGCGTGCGTGCGAGTCGTATGCCTATCTCATGGAGTCGTATCGCGGCGCGGCTCGCGTCAACCGCAACACGTCTGCCCGCGCTCTCTGCTCCGTACTCAAGCACGCGGACGACGATTACGTGCTCCGTGGGATTTACATGTACTCGGTTACGCAGCGTGAGGCGGCGGGGTGCTTTCACGGCAACCCCACGGCGGCAAGCCTCAGCGAAATGGCCGCCGCCGTTACTGTAAATGCAATTCACCAGAACCTGTGCGCTGTCAACAGCACCACTGCGTCTCTTATATTACCGCTGCAAATTCTGGCGACGGCACGACCAGGATGGGAAAACATCACCAAAAGCCTTATTCAGCGCTACGGCACGCCCTATCGTTGCTCCGCCATCGAGCGTTTCTTCCGTGAGAATCTCACCGAACCGGACGGGAGCTCCTTGTGGGATCACCAAGGCCCGTCCTATCACCTGTACCCCTACTACTATCCTTTCCGCATGTACGACTCGCAGGAACGCGCCGCGATGGGCATCCAGGACGGAGAGGCTATCATCGACGTCGAGCTGGATATCTCTCGGCTCGTGACCGGGCCAGAGTGGTGCATGCCCCAGTCGCCCTCCGGTGGCCTTGCCACGGTGGCAGCAGGCGACGCTGGCTTCGAGGTTGAGGACGCACCCCCCAAGGTGAGTGACGACGAGCTGCGTAGCACGACCCACGCTGTTGTTCTCCAAGCGTGGGATCTTGCTGACAACGAGGACCCCGCGGTGATATCCAACAACTGGGGGCAGACGTCCGTCGTGGAGAGCGACTCGTGGAGCCCCATCTTCGGTCAAGAGAACCCACAGTACCTTCACGTGAGTAACATATCGAACAGGGTCATGTCAGCCGTGTTGAAACACATCAACTTTACCAAGCTGCAAACGGAACGGAACGCGCAGCAGTTGGCTTTGCGTTATAAGGGCCGACGCTACCGCGTGGAGGCAAAGCATCATGTGACAGACAATGGTATGTCCGTCGTCTATGTTCTTGCAACAGGCTCGATCACACCAACCTACTATTACTACATTATCTGCTATTCGTGCGCTGCGTTAGCGGTGGTGTTGGTAACCGTCGCTGCCCGTGTGTGGGTGGAGATTTGCCTCGCTAAGCCACTGCGCCGCATCGCAACGGAGCTCAATCGATACCCGTCTGGGAACGTCGTGGAGACTTTGAAAACGTTACAGACACACCGTCGTATTGGGCTTGTGGAACTCGCTACCTTGGAGGAGATATGCGTGGAGGCCATGACACAAATCGAGTTAATCGGTACGTTCATTCGCAACACAGGCGGATCTTCTGTTGTACGGAACGACACTGCACGTCCGTCTAAACCAAACCCTGTCCGCTCCCGCAGTGGAAGAGGCGGCAGGAGTGGGCGATGGTCTACCACAGGCACTTCTTCTCACCAGTATTCGCCTGATACGACGATATCGAGTGTTGACTGCGAGAGCGACGAAGGGGACACCTCATCTTCTCCGAATGTGGTGTTCTCGAGTCATGAGGAGCAAATGCGGTTTTCCTCCTCGTATGTAACACCCATGTCGCGGCTAGAGAATGCCGCACCGTCGCGCGGCCTCTGCTCTGCTATGAACAGCGTTGCGGGCTGGAGGACACCCCCTTCACAGGCGGACGGCGCGAAGGGCAACGAAACGTCGGTGCTGTGGTCGACAACGGTGTCTCTGCGAGTGATGTCTGCAACGGTGCCCGTTGGCTCTTGGCGAGCCCCTCGAGGGGACACCACGGCGTGGCCCAGGTATGCATGCGAGGCGACCGGCACCCCGTTCCCCACCGCAGACCTTCTCCAGGGGTACATGAACTTCGTGGCCGACGGCTGCGACAAGTACGACGTGCAGGTGGCCATCACGACCCCAGGCTTCATACAACTGGTGTTCAATCGACACATGAGACGGCTCCAGGCGCGGCAGCAGCACTACGAGGAGCGCAGCCGGAGAAAACTGAGCGTCACCTTCTGCGATCAGGCAGCACCGACTCTGAGCTCAACGGAAAGTGAAGTAGGGGGGTCTCCGTGGACGGGGTACCAATGCCCGAGTCTACCCTCCTTGCGTGTTACGACGATCACGACGGAGGAATTCGCTGAGACCGTCGCCAACGACGCGCTGGACGCCGCTGCCTTCACGTTGTCCGTGTACCATGGACTGACGAGGCAGACGCGCGAGTATATGAGGCGGCGAGCGCGCCGCCAGCAGGCCTCTTCGGCGTCGCTGGGCCTTAGCGATCCATCCGTGGGGGAGAGTGGACCCCCTATGCACTTCTCCGCCACGGTCCGCGGGGACGGTGGATCCTTTGCAGCCACACCCACCCCAGGAGAGGCACGACGCAAGAGGTCTGTGAAGGGTGGCCGAAAAGAAAGAACAGATTCCTCAGCGACTGTGACGGTCCCGCAGCTCTACGCCCTGCTCCACACTGAGCCCACCGTGATTGGGTGGCACACGACTCCCCACGCCAACACGCGCGTCCGGTACTTTCACGGGACGTCTCTTCTGTTTGACCTCCCGACCGTCCCTGTTTTTATCGGCGCACCCATGCTCATTACAGAGCAGACCTACAACCTCGTGCATCACGCCTACCGCGCGATTCCGTTGGAGGCCATCGAGGTCCCCACGCCCACGTCGGAGGTGCGCGGCGTGGTGCTGTACGAGCTGTTGCCCGGTTGCGCCACCACACCGGCGTGGCTGCTCTACCATTCCACCTTTTGCAAGGCCTTCGCGAGTATGCTGGCGGGTTCGTATGCCGAGGCGTTGGCAGCGTTCGGCGACTTGCGGAAGGTGCCTGGGGTGGAGGAGGCCCTCTTGCCCAAGGCGAGAAAACGAGAGGGTGGTAGGCGGCAGGGTGCGGGATGGGTGCCAGAGGCACCGAAGGAAGCGAGCACCGCACGAACCACGCAGGTGGATCGGCTCATCGCTGTGTGTCGTGAGCGCATCGCGTCGGGGGATGGGAGTTGCTACATTCGTCGTCCCCTTTCTATGGAGGAGGCGTGGTGGCTACAGGAACAAGAGCGCCAACGCTCTTGTAGGCAGAGTGGCACAGCCACCACCACCTTCGCCGGATCCTCTATGGCCACATCGACGCTAAATTCCATGAGCACGACCCTTCTCTTGTGCCACATGCGGCGACGGCTGTTAGCCAGGGAAGGCAGGACTGCGACGGCAGCAGTACCCGTGTCTGATGGTCCATTGTCGGATCTGTTTCCCGCAGATGGTGCGGAGAGCACCCAGCAGATCCGTGCCACCACCACGACGGCCACCCGAAGAACCCATGGAAAAGCGAATTACAAACGTTCTCAGGGATTCTCCCGGTCGTACATCCCGTGCGGGCTCTTGAGTGGGATGTCTCGAACCCTCATCCGTCCGCGTGCCGTCACGGCGCACGCGCCCCTCTGCACGCTCACAGACGAAGCTGGCACACCATGGTCTGTCCCCGTGGATGCCACCTTCACAAACCCCGCGTCGCACGTACTGGAGAATGAGAACCGGTTACACATGATTGGCGAAAGTGCCCGTCGCCGTGATAGGCCGGTAGCTCTTCCTGTGATGGCGGTCACCCCATCCGCTCCTAAGCACCCTCGCGGCGCTCTGGCACTAGAATGTCTTCTCACGTCGGCATCCGCCTCACCGGATCCCGTGGCGCTTGTCCAGGTATCGGGCCGTTGCGCTGCGGCGATGGACCCGCAGGGGCGGCTGGCGGTGGTGCGTGTCTTTGTGTTGCGTCCGGAGCACCACACGGCACTGCAAGGAGCGCCTGCGTCCGTGATGGAGGAACTGTGCGAGAGGCTGTTCGGTGGTCCCCTGGGCAGCGAGCACACGGTGGCGGTGCTGGGCCACCACTGGCACGTGGACGCGCAGTTGGGGATGGTGGGGTGCCTTGCGGAGTACCACGCGGGCGGCACGCTGCGAGAGACGATGCAGCGCTACGGTCGCGCGTTGCCTGTGGCGGCAGTGCGGCGGTACGCACGGTGTGTGTTTGCTGGCCTTGCCTCCCTGCACGCACAGGGCGTCGCACACGGTGATGTGCGGCCGGAGAACGTGCTGGTGGGCTGCTGTGGCAGCGACGCGAAGCTCACTGGGTTCTTTGGGAGCCGAGAGACGGCGGAGCGGGTGCTTGTGCTGCGCGGGAGCGCGTACGTGAGTCCGGAGACGGCCCGCGGTCAGGTGGCGGACGCGCACAGTGACGTGTTCTGCGCGGCGCTTGTGGTGCTGGAGGCTGTGACGGGTCAACTGCCGTGGCAGTGGACTCGCGGTAGTGGTGGTTGCGATGACGGCGACGAGCTCGGTGAGACCACGTCGCCGGCCCTGCTCGCTGGTGCTGCCGCTGCTGCTGACATGGCGGCGAATCCGTTTGCTGATGCGGTGTGTTCGGGGCGTCTGACCGTTGCCCTCCCGCCTGCCGTGGCGGTGGACGACGCGGTGCTGCTGCGTGTGCTGGAGGCGTGCCTGTGCGATGACCCGTCGCAGCGCCCGTCCGCCACTGTTGTCCACGCCATGCTCTGCACTTCACCTGCCGTAATGACTGTCTAAAGGAGGGAACACGTTGGCTGCGTCGTTTGCTTTCGCACCGATGTCCTTGAGTGTGTTTGCGTGGTGCTCTCTCACGCTTGTTCCGCGGCGTCTTCATGAAGTCGTTGCTGTCATTTGTCTCCTCGTTCATGTTTTTCTTTTCCACCACAAACATTTTATTATTATTTGCTTTCTCTTTCTCTTTTTGGGGCTACTTTGATCGTGAAGTTGATATTTCTGTGTTGTCACCCTCTTCTCTTCTTGGAACCTGTTCTATAACCTCTTCTCGGTTCTCACTTGCATTCTACGATGTCACAGTTTATTCTACGTGGCGTCCCTCATCTTGCCACCCTGCTTGTGTTCTGGGGACACCTATAAACATCCTTGGCCACTTGTCCCTTTTTTTTTTTGGTGCGTTTCGTCACCTGCTCTTCCCTTATTCGTTCGCGCGCTTTACCTCGCTGAACTTTCTGCAGAGACTTGAAAGGAACGCCCTACCACCTTCATCTTTTTCATCTGTGCAAAAAAAAAAAAAAAAAAAGGCCTCTCCGTGGAAGCCTTACATCTGTACAGATCCACTGTCTTTCTGTGAAAGGACACAAGAGACGTCCGACGAAGAAAACATGGAATGTCTCCACCCACACACATATATACGCTCACACACATACAAAAAAAAAGCATCATGCACTCCTTTGCACTGAACCATCTCGTTGTCTCTGTGCGAGGACGTCCTACTCACACACTCAACGTGTGCAACTCATCCATCCGCGGAGACGCTTCCGACTCCTCTTCTGCCTCCCGAGTGGCCAACAAACGAAAACCCAGAAGAGCGCGCTCGCTACCGTTGGGAACGAGGTTGGTTTGGATTCAGAGGTGACGTGGATCGTCTGTTTGCGGTCTGGTTGCTTATCATACTCTTCTTTTCGCCACATTATCACGACTGGTTATTTGTATGACTGCTGCTTGTCTTGAACCCTATTAGCTTTAAAAAAAAAATAACAACGCTTTCTTCTCCCGTGACTTTACAGGACATCAAAGTCAAACAACTTCGACAAAAAAAAAGAAAAAAAAAGGCATCGGACACAACGTTGTGGGTGTAAGGGGGTTCCCTGTTATGCCACGGGAAAGCACTGTGCTGTCTCGTTTCCTCTATCCAATATTTCCAATGACATGGTTCGCGAGGTCGGGCTGGGCCGTCTGTGGGTCAACAAGCAGCTCGACGGCTGCGACCAATCTACGATGGCTGACGAGACGTCTACATTCGAAGCGTGCGTAGAAAGACGTTGTCAAAGCAGCAGTCCGTTGGGTGACGGCTGCAGTGGATTCTTCCGCGATCCTTTCGCTTCGAGTGCGTTTTTTTTTTCTCCCAACCTCTGTGACGTTGTGCCCATCCCTCTTGCGTTTCTCTTTATTGTGCTTCTCCGTTACAACGACATACTAAGTAGCTCATCGTAGTTAGCAGCCCCTCACCGGAAACGACACCTGTTTCATTTGAGTTTAGTTAGCAACCGAATACAGTCTGGCGTTCCCTTGCGAAGTGTATTTCTAGAAGAACTTTGCTTGATTCGCTTTGCCCTCTTCCGTTGTGTAGCGATTAGTTTAGAGCACAATAGTATCCGTTCGTTCATTTCTTCCCTTTTCCTTCCGTGCCTTCCTCCTCTTTCTTTCTCCTGCTTCCCACTGATAGTGCTATATTGGTAAGGAACCCTTTCAAAATCTTTCCCAGTGGCCTCTCTATCTGATATCGTATCCTCTGTGGAAATCTTGGATTTCAGCACGCAGGGAAACAAAAAGCGGAAACGGAGGAAGCGTTAGCCTGTGGTCGACAACACGACTTTTGTTTTTCTCTCCCACAGAAGACAACCACACACATACGTTTTTTTTTTCCAGAAGAGAAATAAAGATGCTTCGCCGTTGCCTTTCGTCGCGTCTCACCACTGTTTCCGCGGCTGCCTCGTGCGGTCGCGGCATTGCCACAGAACACAAGGACGTCACACCGGTGAATCACAGTGGTAACGGTGGTGCCGCTCAGCCGCCGAGTATCTCGCACAACGACCCCATTCTCCCTATGGACTTCAACCCCCATATCGAATGGTTCGAGTACCCCAAGGAGGTGTTCGACCCCAAGTACCCCTACACGCGCGAGGAAAGCATTCGCATGACCGAGGAGGTCTGGGAGAGCACCATGGACGAGATGGCGAGTAAGTACGGTATGAAGCTGAACATGTCCACGAAGCCGACCTTCTGGATGGCGTGGGGTCTGACCTTCTTTTACGCGTGGTACACCCTGTGGGGCTGCTACCGCGCGATGGGCACGGAGCCCGGCTGGTCGCACTTCAAGTCGATTGTGCTGCTGCAGCCGAACGTCCCAACACTCGAGGAGGACGACATTTACCTGGACCAGTGGTCGCGACCAGAGATGCGAGAGAAGTTCAGCCGCTATGACAAGTTCTGGAACTGGAAACCGCTGGTCAAGCGCGACGGTGCGCAGACGTCATGGGCGATCCCGATGCAGTACCAGGATGAGTCTGAATGGAAGCACATGACGAGCGCCAACTAGTCACGTGATACCTGTGCTCTTTGTGAGGACGGTGACAACGTGCATGATCGCAGGTGCGTCTGAAGCCAGGTTCGCCGCTTCTTCTTACTCGCGTCTGAGCCTGTGCTGCAGGAATGTCTCCTCAAAGCCTCACTACTGGTGTCGTCAAAGTTTACGAGTCTCTCCGTCCCCTAAAAGACTTTCCTATGGCAAGCGCATTTCGAGAGACGCACCATGAGCACTGCTGGCACACCTCCTCCGTGTTTCCCCCACACGTCGAGCACAGGAACCACGTTTCGTTCCAGTGCGTGTTCTTTCTCCTGCCTCTCTCTTTCCCCTCCGCGGTCGCTTCAGGATTCGCTCATGCACGGTGGAAGCAGGTGTTACGACGACTACTACCCTCACCCAACGTTTCATCTTTCAGGTCTTTCTTTATTGAAGAAAATAAAAAGCCGTGTATGTCCTTGCGACCGGAGGAGAGAGCTGTTCGCGCTGAAATCTCCTCAACGCTTTGTGTTTCGGTTCATCTTTCACTTTTCGTCTCGTTGTCTGGTGGGCTGACATCCTTGTACTTTTTGTTGCTAGCAGACGTTATCTGAACATGCCAAAATAAGAGACGAAAAAAAAAAGAATGTATGGGGGAGCGTGCTGACTGAATAGGTGAAGGAAACGAGTGTGTACCGCTCGTGGATGCAGGAAAGACAGAGGCAGCTTTATTGGGGAGCGTCGCCGTGCGTTCGTTGAGTGGGCGCGCAGCCCTTCGCCATGTTCCTCAGCGTTGCTAGTGAGTGCTCACCATCCCGTTTCCGTGGGCTCGATAGGCGTTCACCGGGTTTTGAGGCCCTCGACGCACATGCCACTCGTCGGCACTGTGTGGAATGTATCAACAATCACGTTTGTAACTCGGGGATTGCTCGATGTTATTACAGGCGGGTCCATGAAACCCAGGATCCCCTTCCTCTACACACTCTCTCTCCTTCTCTTTTCTCTCAACTCTCACTACTCGGAACAATCCAAATAGCCACCACAGGGAAGCGTCGTTGAAACATTCAGACGCCGCTGACTTCTTTCCCGTTCCAGCAAACGGACGACAGGAAGGGTTCTAGGGTGCGCCATCTCATACCTTTCGCACATTGAACTTGTACTTGTTTCCCGTGGAAAGCGGCTGCTGGTAAGCTTCTCTTTTATGTTTGTGTTTATTGTTCGTTGAGAAACCTTTTTTCCCTGCGCGCTAACTTACCACTCTACATCTGTTACCTATACCTCTTTCAGTCTGTCCTGGAACGCAGTTCATTAGCTTGACTGCAGTATTTATTTATTTTTGGAATCACCGTTCGTCGGCTGCCACGACCTTTTATCCAATTTAACCACTTACCTGGTTTTTGGTGTTACACAACCATTATCTACGCACTCTCTTGCGTTGCTTTTTTAAAACGTAATAATACGTGAAGCCTCTTTCGTTTCGTTCGTTATTCCTTTCATGTAACCTAGACCGACAGGTATACCTCTTCCGCAGCGTGATTATCCAAACCGCGCCGTGAGTGATATCTTCTACAACTTTGCTTCTTTATTCTCACTTTTTCGTTCACTATAGCGGCTGGCGAGCGCATTTGTGGAGGTGACCGTACGCAGCCGAACACTTGGCGCCAGCCACCAAATTTACATCACCTTCGCATACTGGGTCCGTGACACGCCAGCGACACAAGGCACTGTGCGATGCTCCCGGGTGTGACAATGAATGAATCCGCCCGCACACAGCGGAGTCGACCCGCCTCCCCAACGGAAGGCAGTGCAAAGGGGTGGAAGGGAATCACTGCCATGGTCACCGAGCGAACTGCGCTGCCCCCACTTCGCGTGGAAGGCGAGCGTGTGCCAACGGCGGGCTCCTCACGGCCCACATCCTCGAGGCTCACACGCAGCCGGCCCGTGAGTGCTGTCACGGAGGCAGAACCACGCACACAGTGCAGTCGGCCCACATCTTCTTCCAGATCCCAGAAGCAACCCATGCCCGCGCGGCAGCAGGCTGGAGCTGCAAAGAAAGACACAGTAAGGAACCTTGCGATTCCGAATGAAGTCCCTGTGTCGCCTCCATCGTTAGCCGCGTCGGCCGGGCAACTCTTAGAAGCCGTTAGGCAGCAGGAATCAGCGTCCCATCGTCAACCCATCTTGAGAATGAAAACACACGCAGCAGGGACCCCTCCCATGGACGCTGACGCTCTGCTCGTCTTTAGCCCTCGCCGAGTGGGTCGCCAGGATGCGCAGCACGTTCTCGTGCCGCCGTCCGTGCTGTCTCCTCCCCGATCCACTCCACCCAAGGATAGTGTCACAGCCGCCTCCCCGTCCGGTGGAAGTACGACGAGCTCTTCTGGGGCGACCACGCCCTCGTGGATGCACAGAGTACCGATGCCTGACGCCCCCACCACACCGCAGCAAAGCTCACCGGCCTCGAGCCTATCCACACGGCTATCGACGCGCTCGCTCCCCTTCGCATCTCCGTCCCGCGTGACCGCCACAAAGAAACAGGTCCACTCAGAGGAAGGCCGGCATGGCCCCCGTGCCCACTTGTCTCGTCCGCTGGCGAAGGGCGGCGGAAAAGGAATGCAGCGCCTGGGGGTGACCACGGAGGCAGATGACCAAAAGAAAGAGGAGAACGCAGACACCGTTCTGCCCGCATCCCTGGCAGAGCATGCGGCTTCCATTCTTGCGCAGCAGCAAGGTATGGAGGAGAAGGAAGGGTTCGAGAAAGCCCGGCCGACAGCGACATGCTTTGAAGCCCCAGCACGGTACGTCAGCACCTTTCCGTTTGCCGGTCTTAGTGGCACGCCACCCACCGCTCACAGTGCCGTCAGCACTCGAACCAAGTTTCCAAATGGTTCACTTAGCAACGCAGGGGCCACTGCTTCGTCTCGAAACGTGGAAGTACCACCACACCCAGCGGCCACTCTCACAAGTTCCCTGAAAGCGGCCCGCCGTACCGTTGCAAAGTATCACTCACCGCTGTTATCTCACGCGGCTCCCTCATCCGAGGCGCCGGACTTTCACGCCTCCACGGCTGAGGTGCCGCTTGTGCGCCTTACCAGCGCGTCGTCCTTGTTCCTGACCGCCGTGGAGGAGGGGCTGGTGCCGTTTCCCAGAGATACGGGCATGAAAGAGATGGCGGACGCCTCTGCTCTCATGTCACCGTCACAGGAGCTGCAGCAGAGCGGACCCACGATGGGATCCCCCCGCTCCGGTATGGATAGGGCAGGTACGCAAGGCGCTTCGCTGCCTGAGGATCCAGAGGCGCTGTGGGCGTACTACGAAGCCAAGGCGGATGCTGAAGTGGCTGCGGGCAGCCGTTCCACCAAAGCCGGCGCGCCGTCACTCCTCTCCATCACATTGCCACCCCTTGTCTGTGGGGAAGAAACGGACGGACGACTTCATCTTGGCCTGACCGACCCTGATCGTCTACCGTGCGGATTCACGAGCTTTGAGCTGTTCCTGCGCATCCTCGATCGCGAAAGCGACAACGTGCGAGACCGCCTGACCGGACTGGACGTCACTCGCTTCATGCGCAGCACGCCCATCGCTGGCCGCTTCGCCGTGTTGTTTTTCTGGTTTGTGGTGGTGCGCTGCAGACGCGTGGTAGAGGAGAAGCTACTGGTCGGACGTTATGAAAAGCTGTTGGCGTCTTACCAGGAGCTGTTCCCCCGTGGTGGTCGACAGGAATCATTGCCGCGCATTGACGACGCCACGATCCTTGCGACGGAACTTCGGCACTGCCGCGTTATGTATGACAGACTTATTGCCACGGAACAAGGGAGTGAAGGCGATTTGTCCTGCGGGGATGTGACGTGCGGCAGCGCACAACACACGAGGACGTCTCTGAGGTATCCGGCCGGAATTTCGGCAGCCTCTGCATCTGTCGCCACGACAATGATGCCCGCGGCGTCCTCGACGACTACGACCGTGGCGACCAATGCCCCTCCTGCCAGCGCTGGGCAGTTCCCCTCCCACGCTCATATATCGCAATCTGAGGGCCAGTACCCGCACAACGCGACAGGAACGCCACGCCGGAACCGCCCCGTGGAGACGTCCGTGCAGGAGTTTGTCACGTCTCAGCTTCGTCTGCATGGGTTCTACGGCATGATGCTCAAGTACCTCGCTTCCATCGTGGCTACAGGCGCCGGCTCCCTTCCGAGTACCTCCGAAGTGGAAAGCTTTGCGCAAGCCCTCGCTCTCTTTCGTGCTGCTCGTCAGGAGTACGCTTCGCTGGTCACCTACGAAGAGACGCTCTACGCCGATCTTGCGCTCATGTTTGGCGCCGTGTGCCTCCAACTCGCGCCACACGGACGAGGATCTCCCTCCGACAAGAAAAGAAACGAGGAAAAAGAGCCTTCTCTAGCAACACCAGCAGGCACACTCGCTGCGAGTTCCGTGGCCACCACTATCCCTGAGCACGCAGCCGCCTCGAAAAGTATCTCCTCCGTGGAGACAGAGAGCAGTGGTCGTGATATCATCATGGACAGTTTCGCGACCATCACCGTGCACCTCGCCTACTATACCCTCTTGTACTGCTTCCCGAATGATGCGCATGCTGGGTACTTCCAAGCCGCTTTCCGGGCGGACTTATTGCGTCTCCTGCAGTACTGGTGTTCTGGCATCATCTTGACGCACATCCCCGTCCGTCAATGGCCCAAGCCAACGGCCGCCGACCGCGCGCTTGCCGAGGCCGAGAAGACGGGAGCACCACCGAACATTGTCTTTCCTCGTGATGGAACAGACGGTGCCGCGGCGAGTATTCTCACTGGAATGCCTCATACGAGCGAGTCCCCCGAGTCGCTGCTGCTTACCACACCCACCCTGACAGCGAAACCACGGACAACACCAGCTACAGGCCACGGCCTGTGCGGCCCGCGCTCTTCTATTGTATCCGTGGTTAGCACTCATGTCCCTGCGCACGGGGTACCCTCTCACGGCCCTCTAGACAGCCCACCTGTTGCATCGGTGAGGGGTGATGCGCAAGGTGTTCCACCAGCATCAGAAGACGGTCCTCTACACCGCGACGACAGTTTCGTCTCGGCACACCTCAGCCCCGAAGATGGTGTAAGCAGTGCCGGCACACGTGCCCGCAGACCTCGGGGCAACCCATCTGAGAAACGTTTGAGTAACAGGCGCATGAGCCCTGCGAGAGGAGGAGTCACAAAAGACACGCCACGACGCGTATCGCAGCGAAGCTCTCCCAGCAGTCCATGGAAGGCGTCAGGGGGCACAAGTAACGCACCCAGTGCTGCAGACAAGACAGACAAGGAACCCGTTCGTGCTTTCGTGTCATCGAGTCACCCACGTCGCACCGGTGCCACCGATCCAGTGAACGTACACGCAACAGGTGACACAGTTACACAAACGCGGAACCGTCGCCACTACCTCATCGAAGATGCCTCGGATGACGACTTTTTTGACAACGTCGACGTTTCCGTGGCGAACGGAGAGTTCCGACTCATCTCAGAGTTTCACCGTTACACGCAGCACGCGACGAGCCTCGTGCAAGAGCTCAAGAAACGGACAAATCGTCAGCACCGGCGGCAACTGCGTAAGCTCGACATGGGTCGCGGGCTACCGCTCGGGAGGGACGCCAAAATGGGTGGCGGTGGTCGTGGACGGCGAGATCCTTCGCCCACGCAGAATGCAGGGGCGTCTTCACCTGTGCTAGGGACGCGGCCAAGTATCGCACGACGTGGGAGTACCGTTCCTCAGCGACACAACCAAACACAAGGTGCGACTCCTGCAGTTCCTACCACACCACATGGCGGAGAAAGCACTCGCGCACTACTAGTCGCAGAAGCAAATCCAAAGCCTCGTGACCATGACTTGCCTTTTGGAGTCTCTGCTCCCAGTGACGTGGAAACAAACGCGCCATCGCCCGGCGCGGCAGCAGTGCCGCGGATGGAGACCACGCAAGTTGGGGTGGATGAGGTGTCGTCCCCCACAAGGGGCAACGACTCCACGGCGACAGCCGCGTTTATCGCCGTGACAGGCCCTGTGGGTGGTGCCGACGCACTCTATCCAGAGGACCCCAACACTCTCTCGGGTGCACAATCGGATCCCGTTCCGACGGGGGACCGTCTCGACAATGTTACGAGACAGGACAGCGGGATGGACGGAAGGGCATTCACCACGGCCCCTTCCTCCCGAAGTGACCTCTTCGTTCGAGTGCCGTCGTACAAGAGCCTGAGGTCGCCTTGCGGTGAGAATCCTTTCGAAGATGGCACCGCCGCACCCACAAGCGAAGGAAACGCGTCGCAACTGTTGAACTTCCCACACATGACCGACGAAAATACTTCGCCGCTTCCCGCCACCCAAACCAAACGCTCATCGGTGAGCTGGTCGCTCATGTCGAACCCGCAAACGTCCGCTCCGACACCGCCCCCGAAACAGACAGCCGTTCCCCGGGTCCTGTCGGGTGGCGTAACGACGGGAAAATCGGCCCGAAAGACCACGGCAGCGCCTGTCGAAGCTCCGTCGCCCTCTGTGATAGACCTGGCAGCCACGGCCTCCCCACCCTTTCCCACTGAGATAGGCAAACCACTCACAACGGACGCTCCGACAGAAGATCCTCAGCACCAGAAAAGCGGAAATGCAAGCCCCAGCGACAGCAGCGCCATCGTGGACCCACCAAAGTTCCGCAAACGTCTAGTAGCAGCACCAGGCTCCGTGACAGGCGTCACGCTCCCTGCAGTGGTGAAGCCCTCTGTTCCTGCGGCGAGCGTGACGTCCCCTGGGATCGTTGGCGCTGCGCTTGTTGCCATGTCGGACGGCACACGTCACGGGTCCGAGTCGACATCGATGAACTCTTCCGGCACGCGCACCGGCGCACGAGCGCAAGCGGAGAAGTCGCGACAACGCGAAGCCAAACTCAAAGAGCGCCGACTCTGGATCGAGCAAGCACGCGAGCGTCTCGGTAGATCCCCCTCCGTGGCCACGTCACGGAGCGCTCCAAGTGGGGAGAGCGCTGCTTTAGCGAAGCAGCGTAGAGGGCGCTCGTCCACGGTCGGGTTGTTGGACATTCGTGAGGCGGGTAAAGAGGCGGTGCCCACAAATGAGGATCATCAGAAGCCCCTCCCGTCCCTGGTGGACCTAGCCGAATCGCTGAAGCAGTCTCGCTTGTGTGGCAACAGCGCGAAACCGGCCCAAGTGCCCTCCACGGCAGTGACTGGCGCCGCCGCGATCCCACTACTGAATGGCGCCTCCACGGTGTCGTTCGACTGCCCTATCGCGTCGGGACAGGCCTCGTTGCTGACGACCTATCCCTTGGCGGAGTGCAGCGCTGACGCGCGTCGCTATCTCTGCAACAACGCCGCCCTGCGTGTTTCGGTGGTGCCCATCCCTGTAACCCATCCCGCTGCAAAGGTCATGGCCGATCTTGTGCAGCGTCAAGAAGCCCTAAAGGCTCGACGCGCACGCAAGGCCGCCTCGGCGACGCGGAGAGGCGCTTCAACGACATCATACACAAGGACGATGCAGCAGCGCACGCTCGGCATGTCCGCGAGCTGGCAGAGCACCAGTCCCTCCAGCCAAAGGAACCCAAATAGCGGGTCCCTCCAGGGCACACCGCGCGAGCGCGGCACCACCCAGGCGGATGTGCTGCCCATGTCCACGTCGGCGTCTCCATCACACGAACATACGAACCGTCACGACGCGAGTCCTCTGAAGTCAACGCCGTCTTTACTGGCTACCGCGGATGTCGGAGTGTACTGGGGTCCTTCCCGGGCTAGCACGGCAACGACTAGTGTACACGCCGCCACACCACCCCGTACTGGCACCCATCCTGGAGATAGAAGCGGGCGTACCAAGACAGACCTCTTTGCGAGGCACGATGCGAATGGTGACGCCGACGCGCAGAGCGCCGTGGGAAACCCACTCTCCCTATCGGTTCACGATAAAGAAGATGGTCGCAATGTATCTTCTCATGAGAGTACCACCACGGTCTCTATTGTGCGAGGTCCCTCCACCACCGCTGCTGCGGCGGTGGCGTCGAAAAGGGTTTCCTCTGACGGGGCAGCGACACGACGGAAGCACCTGGCGGATCACATGGCGGACCGCAAAGCGCTGTCGGGGCACATGCAGCGCATGAAACTGCCGACCGCGTCCCCGTTTATGGTGCAGTACGCCGCCACAGAGCTCGATCTGAACTTGGCAGACCGCGCGCCGTCGTCGTCTGGCTCTCACGCGGCCTCTGCGACACGCTTGGGACGCTTGAATAGCGCGAGCCATAGCGTCACCAGCACAAGCGTCGCTCTTCACACAGGGACCGCGCTGGACGACGGCGGTGGTCTCGCGACGGGCACACGGGGCGGAAGGTTGACCGTCTCCAACACCGGACCAGGTTTCTCTTCGGGGGGTCTGGTCCCTGCGCTGCCATCGTCGCAGGCACTGGCGTTGCCAGGCCTTACAGACCCTCTGCCAAGCGCCCGGGGAGGACCCGTACGGCCTACCAAAGGCGTTGGCCGGAGCAGCGATCTGTCGACACGCGTGACAATTTTGCCCCGGGAATGCGGCCTACCCCGGCCGCGGCTGTACGGGCCGCTGAAGAAAGAAGCCCTGTCGCGGGAGGCCTCGCTGCAGAAGGAGATGAAGCAGATTGTGATTGCGGACGCGCTGTCGAACCAACAGTACGTGGCAGAACACCTCCAGCATATGTCGGAGATTGCTGTGACGAGCTCGGATGGCGCCACGCAGAAGTTCAAGCGGCAGGCAAGGCAGCGTTTAGAGCTTCAGAAGACGCTTTCGTAACGGGATCTGGCAACAACAGCGACATCACCGATTTCCACCGAGGGAGTTATTTTCTCCTTGTGTCTTCCAAAGGTTGCACGTGTGCACGTCTGCCAGCAGGTGCCACACAAGATGCCCTCGTCGAATTCATCAACGTTATTATTTTTGTTTTAATCCTTGCGGTTCATTTATCCATGTACATCCACACACACCCTTTGAATAACACTCACAACAGCAGTAAGGCGTCTTGCTCTCTGTCGATCGCTTCTGGTCGTTCAAAAGGCTTCTCCTACTTTTTTTAAAATATCGATCCAGCACGACGACACGAATGGGACGGACGTAATGCACCTTCCACACCCTTCCGGAGGAGCAAGCCTGGGTCATGTGGTGCGCTCTTACGTAAACACAAACGCGAGACAAACGCTTATGTACTGACAACAGGTCGGCACGGACGCTCCATCCTTGCTTGTCCTTTCCACTTCTCTAGAACGCTGAGCGTCGATCGCTTTTATCGCCACAAAAAAAGAAGGACATAGAGTTTAATAGAAAACTGCGAATTTCCACAGCTCTCCTCTTTCTTTCAATTTTTATTTTCAGTGTCCCCAAAAGAAGAGGTATTTCCGTAATTGTTTTGCCGCTCTATAGAAGCAACAACGGAGGCACGGAGGGCATACTGTTTCCTCTGTCCACCTGAAATGAACACCTCTCCTGTTGGCAGTGATGAGACGACGCGCCGTCGTGTGCGGTTTGTGAACACTTCCCCTAACGCATCGCTTCATAGCACCAGCACACCTGCGGAGAAGGGCTTGGTCAACGACGGGAGGCCACCACTCCGTCGACGAACGTCGGCGGCATCCCACATCGTCGACGACCCGGCGGCGGCGCGCTTAGTGGCTGACCTCGAGAAGCGTCGCCAGGAACGACTCTCCTCCTTGGTTTCAGCCTCACATGCTCAACAGGGTCGAGAAGCAGGGGATGAGTCCAGTGCCTCGGGCGAAAGTACAGCCCTGTCTGCAAGGCCTCAGAGTGCGGCCTCAGTGAGCACTGGCACGACAATCCTAGACGCGCTTCTATCCCTTGCAGGGCAAACACGTGAAGTCACGCCTCACAAAGACAACCCGGCACCAGCCTCACTCGCGGGCGGGACGACTCCGTTGGAGGAGCGGGGCTTTCGTCCCGGGGTGAATGTGAGCGCGGAGAGTCATGGCAGTGCGGACCCGGCGGCGGCCTTGGCTGACACCGAGGTCTCTATTGAGCATGTGAGCGTTCTCCATTCACCTTCCAAAGCGACCCAGCAGAGCGCTCCCTTCGCACCCGTGCCGTCACCCCAGCACCCGCTCACTTCCTCAGCACTGTCCTCCCCCTCGGCTCCCTCATCTGTGACCTCTGGTATTACCCGTGAAGATTTCCCCCGAAAATATCCGGCCACTTTACAACCACACGGCCCAGCGGTGTGGGGTGATGTTAGCGACACGGGCGCTCAGCTCACTGCACTTAGCAGATCCACGGGAGCTGCGGACCGGTCTCAACCACGGGAGGGAGCGGTTACCTCCGTGTCTTCTGGTACCGCCCTCTTGAGTACACCCACCACTACATCTATTCACGTGGTGGGCCACCCTGCGGCATCTCCTCCCTCTCTCCCAGTGAATACCCTTATCCTTGATAGCAGAAACGGCTCTCTACAGGACGTGACATCACCGGCTGGGGCGTGGCGGAGTCAGTTCGCTGCCAACGCGCAGCGGCTTCTTCGCGAAACACAGCAGCAGGTGCAGGAGCTGATGTACTACAAAGAAGCGTATGAAGCTGCCCTTGCTGCTCACGAGATGGAGAAGCAGCATATTCAGAGCCTCGAGACGCAGCTGCGAAAGGAGACGAACCAGCGGGAAGAGGAAACCGCCGCTCACGACAGAGCCATGAGTACCTTGTCCCAGGAAGCGCTGGCCTTATCCAAGGACGTGGGCTCGTTAAGGGTTCGCGTGAACGAACTCCGCGATGCACTGGATGCGGTCCGTCGTGAACGGGATGAAGCACAATCGCAAAAGCATGAGGCGCAGGTAAAACTAGAGTCCTGTACCAGCGCCTCACGTCTTCAACGAGAGTCTGCACGGGAAGAAATCCAGCGAGCTTCCCTAGAGGCGCAAGAGACTATCACCAAAATGCAGCTCCGTATCGACAGTCTTAACAAAGAGAAGGCAATCTTAATTGCAGAGAAGGAAAACCTTCACAAGCTCCAGTTGACATGGGAAACACGTCTCTCTCAAGAGCGCCGTCGTTGGCGGAGCAAACTCCTCGAGGCTGGCGCACGCCGCGACGATCATCGCGGAGGCGCGCGCATGGACGGTGATACAGAAGGATTGCAGAGCCGTGACAATGAGGTGTCCAGTTTGTTGGATGTGAGTGGGATTGCGAGCGACGCGATTGGTCCCCAGCACGCCGGTTCCCGCAGTGTCCCCTCCGAGCGTCTCCATCCGGACGTCTCCCATGACAGCGGCAGACAGCGTGACACGGAGGATATGTACGCAGAACTGACGCAACAGGAGCAAGACAGCCTGCTCGAGTCGATGGGTGCCGCCGGCATCACGCTGCAGACCGAGAACGAAAAGGTATTGCTGAGGCATATTCAATACCTGACGCGAGAGCTCCAGGTGGCGGACCACACACTTCGCCAGGAGAGAGAAAAGGCTGCGGCTGCGTCGTCTGCGGAGTCTCGTGCCCGCCTCTCGTCTAACGGCGACGATGTGGAGAAGCAGCGGCTTTGTGCGGAGGTTGAAAGACTGCTGGAGGACGTGGCGTCTCTGCAAGCGGAGAAGGACGACCTGAAAGCTGCCTTGGAGGCCTCACGTGTGCACCGTGAAACGCTTGAATCCTCGCGCCATGACGACACGGAGGCTTCTCTGTCCCTCTCCCGGCAGCTACGCGCCTCTCGGAGACGCATTTCAGAGCTGGAGGCGACCGTTCGCTCTCAACAAATGCAACTTTCGCAGCAGGAGCGTCAGTTCCACGAGACGCTGATGAAGGAAACGGACCGAAGTGAAGCTGCCACACGAGGAGCCTTTCGTCGCGAGGTGCAGGACTGCATGGCCCGCATCGTTTCAGAGTACGCCTCGACGTGCAGAGAAGCGTCGGCTGACGTTTCTCCGGCATTGGTACCCGCACAGGAACTGATGTCAAGAATCTATTCCCAGGAAGCGTGCAGTGATGACGGCAGTGACTCTTGTGCCGATCAATTGTCCACGCTTGCGTCCGTGGTAAAGCTCATCATGGCGGAGAGTCTGCAGCGGAGCGTGATGCTTCGCGAGACGGACGAGGGAAGTCACGAGCTCCGTGAGGAAATCGAGGCGCCGTCGCGGCGAGTAGACGAGCTTCAGCGTGAGCTTGCCGCAGCGCAGGAAACCATCTCTGAACTGCATGAACAGCTTGCAGCGGCGAACGACAGGAAACAACAGGCCGGCGCCGAGTGGAATCGCCTCGTGCGTCTCCTCACAAAGCAACACCAACTGCTACAGAACGCCGCACGCGAGTTTCACCCTCGCCTCACGAAGGCCAGTGGTACGAAGCAAGCCGTCGTCCCCTCGCACGACCCTTCTGACGTAGCTTCCCCGTCCTCCTCGTTGCTTACAGCGGGTCCTCAGTCTGAGGCCGATTCTTTGTCTGAAGGCGTACTCGAGCAGGTGCAGCAGTCGCACCAGCACCTTCTCCAGCTCCTCGCCCACGTGCGCGAACTCAAGGCTTCTGCCCATCACATGAAACAGAAGCACAAGGAGGTGGTTCGCGAGCAAGAGAGTGCACTGGTCGGGGAGCGGAACCGCGTCAAGGAACTGGAGGGTCGCATCGCCAGCGCCATGAAGGAGGTCAAGGCCAGCGAGGCAAGACGCCGCGACGATAACGCTGCGTTGCAAGAAAAGGTGGAGTCTCGCCTCTCCGAGCTCCTGTCGCAGCTCGAGGTGGCAGAGAAGGAGGTGGGGGATAGGAAAAGGACGAACCAGGCGTTGGAGAGGCGCCTTCAAGCGGCAGAGCGAGGGCTGGCGCAGTCGGAGGCGTTGCTAGAGCAACGAGAAGCTGAGTGGGAAGACCTCCGAAAGGAGCACATTGCCTTTACCGAGGCGCTGCGGGATGTTGTGCAGGAACGGGACGAATTGTTGGCCGAGCGCGTGGGCCTCACGGAAGCGACCCAGCGATGTGAGCGCCGTGCTGCGAGCGATCGTGAAGATGTTCTGTACCTTTACGCACTTCTCACACAATGGTCGCGATGGACCTCCTTGGTGATGTTGCAACGAGATGAAGTGCAGCTGCAGAAGCAGTGGCTCCGCGCAGGACAGCGGGAGACCGAGGCCCAGCTGGCAGCGCTGAAATCTCTCATACTGGAAGAAGCCGCGCGAGAAAGAGGGGCAGTGCCGGACGGCTCCGATATTCCGAAGCTCACGGATGCCCGACCCTCTCCTCGACCACGCATGCGGGGCCGCAACCGCTTTCGAAGCATTGTGGTGGCCTTGATGGCACTCTTTCACCTGCGTCACACCTGTCTTTGCCGGCAGCAAGTTTTGTCCATGGAAGGCTTTGCATCTGTTTCTATTGTTGGCAGCGCCTCCGTCGTTCTCGGAGCAGACGAGACGACCTCTGCGGAAGGCTCCACGGGGCGCCGCAGCTCATCTTATGGCACGAGCGCGACACGTGAGCCAAGCGCCTCCGTCCCGCGCGTTGTGTTCTTCGCAGAGGACGCGACAGAGAGAGCACTCGATGTAGAGGACGTGCAAGGGGAGACTGCAGACAGGTCAGTACATTGGCAGGGCACCACAGGGTTCGTGCCGACCGTCCAAGAGATTCCTTTCCTCTCGATGTTGTCGTTTCCTGGAACGTTGCAAGTGACGGCGGAGCGTCTGCGACGACACACCGTCTTGCCAGACACCTTCCTCCCCCCTCTGCATGAATTGCTCAGGTCCTTGCGGCACCTCTTCAAGCGCGAGCACAAGGGATCTCTAACCTCTGCACGCCGTGGCACTGATAGTTCTGTCAGCGGATACCAAAGACGTACAGCGAACGCCTACGATCTGGTAGAGTACATGCTTCACGCACTGTACCACCGGGTTCTCAAGACCCCAAGCTCGAACGTAGAATCTGCTCCGTTGAGTATGTGGTGTTCGGGCTCCCAATATTTGACCCAACGTTGGCGGAATCGCTCCCTCCCGCGTCCCAGTCCGGTCTCATTCCCCACCTCCCTATCGACCCGTCCCTCGGACAAGGAGTACTCCGTGCAGAATCGTGACCTGGCCACGGAGCTGCGGCACATCTTGTCCACACGCGAGGGACGTTTGCGGGCGGCGGAGGCACGCGTGCAGGACCTCGAGAAAGACATGGCGCTCATCACTGCACAAAACATCGAACTCGGACGTGCGCTGCAGGCAAAGACGGATGGCCAGGAGTCCATTGCACGAGACCTCGCCGCCTTGGAAGACATGGTGCGAAGTCAACCCACAAGTGAGGACCTCCAGGCGATGCGGCAGCGCCTGCTTTCTCTCGGGGAGGAGCTTCAACACGAACGCATGCGACGGCGTGCGCAGGAAGACCAGACAGCGGAATATCAGGCGAATGAAATTTCCCTCCGCAGCGTGCAGCAGCAACTTCAGAACGAAATTCGTGCTCTCAAGATTGAACTGGGTCGGCGAGCGGCGGCGGAGCACAACTACCTGGCTGCCTTGACCGCTACTGAGCGGCAGTACGCGAGTTCCGTGAGCGGCCGACTCGACGTAGAAAGTAGCTCACTTACGGCCCTTCCTACCGCTCGCCAACAACCCGTCCTATCAGCACTACTCACCGAGGTAACATCAGGGAAGCAAGCGGCAGCGACAACGGCCGGCCCCTTGACCGGTGTCGGTTATGCACCATCTTCGGTTCCCCACACGTCCATCTCCTTGGACTCCCGCGAGTTGAACGGGTTTCGCGAACCTCACCAAGGCCTCCCACACGGCCTCGGGCAGACATCAACGGGCGGGATTGGGATTTACGAACCACAAGTGGTGAGGCAGCATCGGCTGAGGCTTCAGGAGGCTGCCGCCAAGCAGGAAAACCCCATGCCGCACGCACACCGCATCCCGTCAACGGTATCCACCAACAGTGAGGCCAGCGCCAACGCTCCTTTCGGCCCTGCAGCGGGCAGCCGCCGGACGTCACCCTTTCTGGAGGGTGGGGACGATACAGACGGCCAGGATGCGTTTGATGCGCCGCCGTCGTCCTACCTCGGATCGCGCCGTTCCACGCTGCCCAAGAAACCGTCTCCATCCCCACCCAGCGACCACGAGGCGCAGGGGCGCGTGGATGAAGCAGCGGGGCGTTCGTCCTCCTACTCCTCCACCACACGCACATCGTTTGCTGAGAAGAACACGCGACACGTTCGGACGACAGAACATGTCCCAGAGCATCGGGTTGCGCATTCGCGGCAGTCGGCTACTTCTACCTCCCTCAGTCCCCCACCGCGTCTCCAGCGAACCACTGCGGAGCGTCCGCTGAGGTTCGAAAGTGCAGACTCACAGGCGGGAATGGGATCAGGCAGATACGTCGATCCTGCAGGACCTGGTCACTCCTCAGAACACACGCTACCGGTCAGTGCTGTCAGGGCCGGAGCCTCCACGACGAGTCAATCTTTCGACGACCGCTATGTGTCCATCAATCCGCCGTCTGTAGCAGAAGACGCAGTGTACAGGTGGAGTACCGCTCCCGACCTCTATGATGGGCAGCATGCACAAAGCAGTCGAGCGGCGCAGGAACAGCACGACAGTCATCGTTTTCGCCGCTCCGACAGGAACTCGGTCACATTTTCTGGCGTGGACTCGCGCCGGAGCAGCACCGCGTCAGACGCGGACATGGTGAAGCTAAAGCGCGGGGAAGCGGAGCGAATGCTGGAGGTGCTGGGTGACATGGAGTCTCGTCTTTCGCACAGTGGTGCAACGTCCCGGAGCGGCTCACCACAGTCCCACCCGTAACCCACCCAAATGAGGTAGCACAGCGTTTCTCCGGCTGCAACTTTCCTTTTACGGACCTTTTTTTTGACACAAGGTTCCCTTCCATACACTCTCTTGCTCACCATAGATGGGGCGCCGTTCCTCCTTGCTGCTAACCCTTCTTCACTGCCTTCGTGCAGTACCCATACATGTCCTACACAAGATCTGTGAATGAAATTTTCTTGTCAAACATAAATAATTGCCCACAGAGTTCTCTGTGGGGTTTTGGATGTGCGCCACGGATTCTGCTCGATATGGCATGTCACCTCACCGGGTGAATCTGGAACTGTCGATGGTTGGCGCAGCGGATCTCCCCCGTGTCTCTCCTCCTATTTCCTGTGCGGTTGCAATGTATTGTGACTCTCCCCTACACGTTTGTCTGTGTCTCACAGTAGAGAATTCTGAGTACAAAGCTGCGGTTTACACTTTTCCTAGAAGGACTGCCATTGTGGACGCGCTCTCCACGGTGCACCCGGCGGGTCTCTCCCTATTCGCAGTACCTTGACGGAAGCGCTTTGATTCCTTTCCTACAAGGAGCTTTCTACCGCCACGTCTCCATGACGGCAGCAGCCGCACGGTGGTCTGGGGAAGTGGAGGATCCGTATGAACGCCGAGGCACGCACATAGGCTCAGAGAAGCCTTTTGCAGCGAAACCTGTCGGCGCTCCATCGCATGACCGTCCAGCGGCACTTGCCCTAACCTGCACCTCGTGTCGCCGCGACGTACCGTACGTGGTCCCGCGTTTACTGGCGGGTGAAACAGACGATGGAGAACGTGGCCTCTTTTGCAGCCCCTCGCTGCTTTCTCAGCATATTCCCTCGGATTTAACGAGGTCACACGAGGAGGCAGAGGGGCCTGCGACCCTCGTGGACATGCTCGCGGCAGAGGAACGACGGAGGCGTCAGTCCCGTCTGTTGCACCATTACCTGCGACAACAACAAGAAGCCGTCCTCGTACCGCAGCGTACTCCGGGACAAGAACATGATGCAGCGGAGCGTATGGGTTCCCTCCCACGGATACTGGTGAGTTCGGTGCGTACCTCTGCGGGTGCATACGGACACCTGCAGCCTTCGCCCTTCTCGTTGTGGCACGCCTGCGCAGAAGAGACAGAGGAATCCTTTGAGTCCTTGTGTCTGGTCTCGGATGACGGAGATGAAAGCACGGCAGAGTCTGCACACGCTGAGGAGACGTGCGAGTTTTATGGAGAGTCGTGCAGCGCCAACCAACACGCTAGTGCCCCGGCCTTTGAAAACGCGTCCCATTTCCGAGCGCAACGTGAGGTCCTTAACGCTCTTCCACCCTTTATCACCCAACCGGTAGACTGGTTGGCCACCCGACAGGCAACGTTGTACATGCAAGGTCTCTTTCAACGCCTCTTTCCTGCCAGTGAGGCAACAGACAACGGAACATTTCGCCCCCGTGTACCTAGCGAGCCACTGCAAGGAAGCGCGAATCACGACGAACCCGTTGACAGTCCGGAAATGGAGGAGGACAGTGTTCACAGGTTTAATCCGGGCTTATTTTTGAAAACCAAGGGCGATAGCCACAGTGGAAAATATCTGTCAACAGAGGAACAGACGGCGGCGTCCGATACAGACACGTGGCCCCCACAAAGGTTCACGACCACAGATGTGATCTACGAGAAGCTTCTCCGGCATGTCACGCATGCTTCCCTACAAGCCTCCGTGAACCGCTTGAGGTCTATCACGACAAGTGATAGTGCAATTCCTTCTGCTTTTCATGTCAATGCGCCGCTGTGCGCGGACTGTTGGAGAAAACGAACGCTGCCAAGCATGCAGAGCCGAGCACGGCAAACACTCGAGGATCTTGAAGGGTTCTGCGCCGCAGAGCCCTCTGCCGTCCCACTTGGGGATCTTGCCAACGCCACCAGTGGGGGTGAGCCCTTGGACGTGTTGCCTACGCCAGATATCTTGTCGCTTCTTGGGCGTTTCGACTCGATGCAAACTTGCCCCGGTACGGCAGTTGTGGCCAACCTACTGTCCTCTGTTCTTAGTGGGGAGGAGTATGGTTCCGCAAAGCACGCATCTGACAACGTCGTGGAAGCGCACGGGAGCATGCGTGTCGAGGAAGACGAGGAAATCAAACGCGTAAAGGACGCTTACACGCAGGTCCAACACGAAATCACGGAAGCCGAGGAAGTTCTCCGTGCACTCGATGCGCAACGTCGAGAGAATGCCGAACGTTGGTCTGACTTGGCGACGCGAGAAAACGTCTGGCGCGCGGATATCGCATGGTGGCGGCAGGAGGAGGTGGACAGCCGACTCACCACGTCGGCGGATATGGCCAACAGCCTTCACACCCTGGAGACCACTTTACCTGCCGCCTGGGCCTTTCCTGTGGCGACGCGTGACGACCTTTCCACCATGGCGCATGACGCGAGTACGGCGTTCGTAGGCAGCGTGGGGTTCGGCACCATTGCGGGATTACGCCTCGGTTTGGTGGTTGCGCGCAGCAACACAACTCGTGCGCATCCCAGTCACGCCGTCACGTCTCTAGGTGACACACCGGAAAGTGAGACCATCACGACCGCCGCGGGAGAGGAGCTGCTTCTGTGGGAGACCGTGCGCAGGCAGCAGCTGTACACACAAGTACTCTTGTCTGGTGAGTCGTCGTTTAGGCGGCAGCTCACAGCTCACACGGCTGCGCACGATGCCACTGCCGCGGTGGAAGAACGGGTGTCAGTGCAAGAGGTGAACACGGCCTGCGGTATGCTCGCCCAGCTTCTCGTGGAACTGGCGAGGTGGCACAAGCACGAGTTTCGTTGCGCACGCTTTCACCTCAAGGGGGATAGGACCACCATTGACATCCTTGAACGTCGCACGCCGCGCCAGCGTGGTGGTGGGGACAGCGGGGGGACCACAGGCGGAGGGAGTGCAGCGGCGCTCTTCAACGCAACGTCCTTCTTCGGCCGAGCTGCCCAAAGCGGCACCTCGTCGCGCGGCAACGACGACTCGAACGCGAACGAAGTTACGGTGAAGTCGACCGTGGACTTTTTCATTCAGCAAAAGATATTTGCCTGGAAGACGTTTGGAACGGCGTGCGATAGGGTGCTCGAATGTGTGGCAGAGCTTTGCGCTTGCATTCAAAACGGCCTTCAGTGCCAGCAACGGCGTCTGCAGTTCATCGCCGGGCCTTGTCCTCCTCCCTCCCTCACCACTGCCCGCACGCGAGAGGTCTCTGCTTGCGGGGGTAGCCCTACCGAACCTCCACGTGGCTTAGAAAGCACGTTTCCTACGCGGCCCCCGTTCACCGTTTCCGGCAACCGCATTGACGGCTTCCCCTTCACCCATGGTGCCGTCACAGATGCGGTGTGGACAGTGGCCGCGAAGAAAGTCCTCGCGAATGTGCAGTGGTGCGTGGAGGCCACCCAGAACCTCGCTGGAGTACAGCAGCGACATCCCACGCTGTGAATTGCTTTCCTTCAAAATGAAAAACAACATCATCTACGTTCATATACCCTCAGAAAATATACCTTTGACCTCGAGGAACTATGAAAGAGAAAATCGCTCCTCCTACTAGTTCCGGAGTTCCGCTTTACAGGCACACACGTAGACACTGATTCGACAGAAGGGTCTACGAGAAACAAACGGTTCCATAGTGAAAAACAGCTCGCACATCCCCGCCCCTGACGTTATGAAAGAAATGATCTCGATGCGTCGTGCTCCTTGTCACGTTACGGTACATTGTTCCGCACACCTACGTCGTTCACGCTTTCCTATTGTTCTTCTTTCGTTTCACCAAACGAAACGGTAGTCACGAGTAGTCCAACGAGAGCTGTTTTTCTTTTTACTCATCGTCTCGTCACCTTTTTTGCGTTGTGCCAACGCAGACCTTCTTTGCGAAACACACACACTCACACACAAAAAAAAAGTAGAAAAGGAAACGCGCGCATTAGAAACCGATCGCTTCCTTCTTTAGCACCCACTGTTCGACAAGGAAAAAAGATACACCACCTGCTACCCCTATCCTCACACGGATCACTTGCCGCTTTTTTTTTTTCGACCACGCTTCTCACAAAGGTTAGATTACACCCGAGATACGTGTTCCCCTTTGTCGTTTTTCGTGACACGGAAGCTACATTCCGTTTGTAATTTACCCGTTTCAACTCCCCTTTGTTAGCGTGCTCTTGTGGCACCGTTGATCATATACACACATACACAGCTCTGTAATACCCCCACCCCCTCCCTCCCCTTTCCTCTCACTACCCTGTACCTCTGCGTTTGCGAACTGTTCCGTTCTTTCTCTTCGGAGTTGCCCTGCGTGTTTTTTGACTCTTCCATATATATAGTATCCTCTACTCCTGTGCTTACCCCAAAGAGGCGATCTCATTTTATAGACAGAGAAATCTCCTTACGGTGTTCAGCGTACCACACCGCGGTCACGGTAGTGGGACAGCAGTACTGACGCACCATCCACGTCGTTGGAATACCGACCCCGGTGACCCATTCACCTGGAGTACAAGACTCCCAACGCATCCTCCTCCGTAGCATCCCTCCCCCCTCTCCCCCACCTCACCATGGCTCTGACACCGGTGACTGTGATTCCACCAGGCTGCAGCCCTCAGTGCCTCAAGAGTGTTGTGGCGAAACCGCAGACCTTTGCCTATGCATCCGCGCAAGGGATTTCTCTCTACCGCATGGAGGCCAAAACGGTGCCCAAGCTCGCCACCGATGCTGCCGCCAATGCGGCACCGCAGACGATCGATGTCGTGAACTTCTCCCTCCAGACGCTCTTTGGATGTGGCATGAATGCAGCGATTAGTGCGTTTGACTACAACGACGAAGTGATGGCGTGCATGTCCACGCAATCCAAGTCGGTGGTGGTGTGGCGTCTGGCGGATGCGGAGCCTCTCACCGCGAAACGCATTCCCCCGTCGCTGGCAGCCATGTTCAAGCGCGAGGGCTCTCCGTCCACCATGTGTGTGGCTGGAAAATACCATCTAATTTTTGCCACTACAACAGGGCGGCTCATCTCGCTCAACACCAACGACGGTCCACACGACCCACGCTGCGTGTCGGTGCCAGCGCCTCCGCACTCCACCGTAAGCACGCCCTCTGGCTTTCCTTCCACCACAAGCGTTGGCAGTGGCGGCAGCAGTGGCCCTAGCGCCGGAAGCGGCGTAGAAGGGGTCGAGTGTGTGGCTGTGTCCCCGGCTCGTGCGGATTTGATTGCCTGCGGCACCAGCGATGGCGTGCTTGCCTTCTTTACGCTGAGCGCGTCGACCGGGCTGACACCCGCTGGCCACCTCGTTCCATTCCCCCCATCGACCAAGGAAAAAGAGCGCGTACTGGCCCCGAATGCCCTCCCGGTCAGCGTGATCGCCTACGATCCCGTCACGGCCAGCCAGATCGCGGTGGGCAGCGCCGAGGGTGGTCTTGTTCTCTGCGACAGCAACCAAACCTCCGCCCCGCTCGTGACGTTTGACACTAAGAAGCGGATCAGCGGCATCGCGTGGGTGCCCAACGAGGGAGGCGCCCTTTATACTGTCAGCACCGATAGCAACCACATCTATAAGTGGTCGACCGCGAGCAAGACCCCTGTGGCAACGGTGGCCGCCGTTGAGGCCTCTCTCGGCATTCGCAGCATCGCCTGCATGGACAAGGACCGCGTCGTCCTCGCACTGACCAACGGCGCGGTCAAGGTATACAACATGACCGCTGCCGTCACGTCGCCTGAAAGTGCCGCCCTCGAATTTGAAACGGTGGCAGGTCACACAGACGCCGTGCTCACAGCGCGTTTCTCGCGTCACGACAAGGACCTCCTCGCCTCTGCGGGAGCAGACGGCACGCTGCGTGTTTGGAATATGAAGACGTCATCGCTGCTGAGCTCTATCGATGTTGGCCCCGTCATGGTGTACTCAGTGGATTGGTCGCACAATGGCAAGCACCTCGTGGCGGCACTTGGAAGCGGTGAGGTGGTGCAGTACAATGTCACGACACAGCGTCAAGGGTGGCGCACGTCGGTCTTCCCAGAACACGTGTACCGCGTCGTGTGGTCTTCTGCTGGGGACTCTAGCGTGATTGCAGCAACTTCACGCAGCGGCGTGGCGCTGCTCTCCAAGGACGGGCAGGTGATTCGCCGTTTCGCGTCGCCTGGCGGAGCGGTTTCTGCCGTGGATATTGAGCCCACCAAGGCCAAAACCCTTGCCATCGGATGCAACGACCACAAGGTGTACATCTACAGCCTCACCTCCAACAGCGACGTCCCCGTGCTCACACTTTCTGGCCACAGCGATGCGGTCAGCGATGTGTCGTACAACGTCACCGCCCCGCAGTTCCTGCTTTCCGGTGGGTACGACGGGACGCTGCGTGTGTGGGATTTGTCGGCGCCCGACTCGCACACCATCTCTGTCAATGCGCGCATCCTGAAAGGCCACTCGGACCGCATCAAGAGCGTGGCGTGGTGCTCCTTGGCACCCTACCTGGCCCTGTCCGGCTCCGCCGACGCTACCATACGGCTATGGGATATCCGCAACGGCGTCTGTGTCACAACGGTGCGTGGTCACAATGCGGATGTCTGCGCCATCACGTCGCACCCGGAGCGGCCGCTCGTCTTTGTCTCTGCCTCTCGGGATGGATCCTTTGTTGTGTGGTTCCTCTCTCTGCTCCGTCAGGTGTACCTGGACGCCGCACTCGGCTCGCTCGAGCAATGCGTGGTGGCAGACCCAGCCTCCCTCATGACGGTCGCCAGTGGAGCGAGTGTGTCCGTGTCCGTGGTCGGGGGTGCGGCGGTGCAGAAGCTCGTGAAGGAGCTCCGTGAAGGCAGTGCCGCGTCGCGGCCGACAGAGCGGATGGAGAAGCTCGTGAACTTTTTTGAGTTCCCCCTTGGCGCGGCGGACTTGGCCCAGCTCGCGACATACGCCACAGATCCGGCCACCTACGTCGTGGACGCCGGCCGTGGCACCAGCGCCGGACAGATTGTGGTGCCGACCGCGAAACTCATTGACAGCCGCCTCGCCAAGGCGAAGCAGTCGGCGGAGAAAGCGCACGGTCGCACGGTCGCAGCGGCGGGAGCGGCGTACAAGAAGAAGCGCATCCTGGCCGCTGCCGAAGAAATGCTGCAGGTTGGGCAGTGGAAAGAATACTGCAACTTACTCATGGAGGCCGAGGAATGGGACCGTGCGATTGCCGCGGCCCCTGCCGTGTCGGCTGCGTACTGGCGCGAGGTGTGTCTGCAGGCTGCCGCCGCCATGGAGAAAGAAGGAGACGCGCGTGCGGTCACGTACTACATTATCGCGGAGGAAAGCAGTCGCGCAGCGGCCCTCATGACGCGTCTGTCCCTTGACAACGCTGATGCCGCCGCCGTCGTCAGTCGCACCTGTCCTCAACGCAACCCTGGAGCGGCAGCCGATGCGGAACCCCCTCGCCAGTCTACAGTGGACACAGAGGGCGTGTCTGCAGGCGCGAAGCGCGCACAGGACACCCGTATGGCGCAGCTCTACCAATACCACAGCCCTCGCGTCATTGCGGCTGCTCACCTCGCAAGCGGCCGCAACGACGAAGCCGTTCGCACCCTTGCCCACTCAGGTGACGTGGCCCTCACACACATCCTTGTCCACACCGTGCCCCTGCGAGACCAGGCCAGCATTGACGCCGCGTATTACCTTTCCATGCTCCTCAGCGCGCGGTTACGGCAGTGGGACATGGCCGTCACCTGCGCCACGCGGCAGTCGAACGCGTACCACAGCCTGGCGACGCTAGTGGCCCTGTTCCAGTTCACCCACGGCAAGCAGGTGAGTCGCGTGCCATCGCAGAGTGTCTCGAGCGCTGGCATGGCCAGCTTTCAGGCCATCAACGACAAGCTCAAGGGCTTTTACGACCAAATCCGCGGCGAGATTGGCAAACTACAGCTGCCCCTGGACAATGATGCCATTCAGCAACGCCACGCAAGCGACGGCCTTGCCTCACAGAACATGCTCGCGGCCATGGTGCTGCAGTCGGACTCCGCCATGGGGCCGGTAACGGGCTCGCAAACCCTTCAGAGCGTTCACGGCTTTGTCGAGAGCCTTGTGGGTCTCGCGGTGCAGGACGCGGACGGTCCGAACGCTGCCTTTTACCTGAAGCAGGCGTACAATGTCACGGGTTATGTGGCGCTCCCCATCAGTCTCCCCGCCCGCAACAGCAGCGGGGGTAGCGCTAACCCGGCCAACGGCAGCAGCAGCACCACCACCACCAACACCACGGCGGGTGGCACCCTGTCCCCAGAACACAAGAAGTTTCTCTGCCTGTGCTACCTGGTGGCTGCTCTCATGTGCGTCAAGGTGTACCGCTTCCCCACCCTCCTCAGCCCTGTCTTTCTCAAGGCCCGTGAGCTCACGCAGGGCGACGGCAACTTGGAAAGTTTGGTTTCTAAGGTCCAGGCGGCGCTCGGCACCTACTCCCCGCACTCGCAGGAGGTGGATTGCGCTCCGGTCGGCGCCGTGCTGCCTGCGATGGGCAGCGATGGCAAGCAGCTCGTCTCTTCCATCACCTCTCAGGCCATCCGAGGACCCGTTCACTTGCTGGAGGACTCTTCGTCGCTCATGTCAAAGGAAGAGGCGTTGGCGTGGAGTATGTGTTGCCAATTCTCGCCCATTGCGTCCGGCGCGAGGGTCGCCGTGCTCTAGATGATTTACGGATCGAGAGGTGCTCTGTTTTTTGTTTTAATTTTTGCCCTTCTTCCGCCTATACGAGACTTGTTGATCCACTGAGTGGTGGGGAACATGGTATACACGCGTTTCCCTCACTGGGCCTGTACCTCTACGGAAGACTTCCCCAGAGGCTTGCTTCGTTTACGACTGTATCTTTCACTATTGTTGATTAGTTCTTTCTCTTGTTGATAACTGGCTAGATGCCTCCGCTGGACTCCTGTCTTCACAATGACCAGCTCTGTGATGCGTCCACGCGGCGGACACCGTGTAAGAACCACTGTAGCGGCGCCACGTTAATGACATAGGTGCCGTTGGTATGTCCACACCTTTCCAGGTCTCCGCTTCCTTCTCTCTGTTTTTTCTCTTTCTCGGACCAAACCATTCACTTCTGCTACTCTTACAGTCGCCAGTGTTGGCCCTTGAGTGCTCTTGGGCATTTTGTAGACAATGTCTGCTTCAACAGGCAGCGCGCGGCCCTCCTCTACTTATTTCGTCGTTTTACGTGTCTCTGTGCGCTTGCCGTCTCGATGCGTGCGAGTTTTTTTTTTTTTTCAACTACGAAAACCGTGTGAGTGAACCTTTGTCGCAGGATTCACTATACGGGATCTTGTCCACACTGGTCATCCACTAGACGTTGTTCTCATCAGGCTCCTCTTTTTCTTTTTCTTTGGCGTATGTGTGTACGGGGAGGGGGGGGGGGCAGTGGCGTTATGTGACGTGACTGCGTTGATTTTGTGTGCACAACGTATCTTGAGGATGGCTGCGTCAGCTCCTGGTTCGTTACGCATCTACCTCTGCCCCTCCCCACCCTCCTTTCTCCTCCGCAACGCGTGTTGTCGCGTTCAGAACCAGTTCCTTCTCTCTTCGCTCCTTTGTCGTGCTTTCGATTGTTATTATTATGATTATTGGTTTTACTATTTTTCCTGTTTCGTCATACTCCACCCCTTGTGACATTCTCATAGATACCCATTTTTGCTAATTCTCTCCCCCCCCCTTCCCGCACCATTCATGTTCCCTGTACGCCACTCCTGTCGCTTAACAAACCCTTTACTAAGTCATCAGGGCCACCCAAGAGGGAGAGAAGCGCAACCGTCACACTACTGACCGCACGCAGTATCTTGCGGTCCACAGGGGTCTATGATGATCCAAATCACGGCAGTGTGAAAGGGTCGCAGGTGCCATGAGATGAGATTTCTCAGGGCAGGCGACCTCAAACACAGGTGCGGTCGTTGATTCTGTGGTTCGTGAGGAGGAAGGAGTCACCGGATGACACACCCTCCACGTCAAGGCCCCTCCCTTCAAGCAATCATTCATCATTGCTTGAATCGCTACATGCGTGAGTGAGTGCCAAGGTTGCCTTTGCGGAGCACCTCGTTGGATGCCTCCTGGATAGCTCTTGCGCCGCACTGCAACATCACAAGTCCTGGCTCCACTTTCTCGTGTCCCTCAACTCACCCACTTATCCCTCGTCCATACGAAACGCAAAAGTCAATTAGTGTGCTCTGTCTACCCTAGCGCAGTCACACGTGATTAGCTGAGTGAAAACAGCATTCGTTCTTGTGATACTACCTTTGTGAATTTGTTTGTTTCTTTGTTGTTTTTGTTGTTTTTCTGGACAACAAAGGTGCGTGCTCGCTCACTTTTAGCGGTGCAACCAAGCTGTTTACATCACGTTCCGCTGATCCGAAGGGACCGCTGCGGCCAGGTGACTTGATAAAAAAAAAAAAGAACTTAATAATAGTTGTAGCTGTTGGAGCTATCAGAAGGCACCTGCGCCACACCTCTCTTGATCGCATTGTGGCGTCCTCATCATAAGCACTCTGCATGTACAACTTCAACCGCAAACCGGCGCACCAGGCGTCAGCGGAGGAAGAGGCGGAGACCACCACCGACGGCGTGGTCAGGCTTCCCGTCGTTGACGAACTGCCCGTGGCAGACACGGAAGCGCGTGCGGAACCGCACGCTGCGCATGAGGGGGCGGCGGACCTTGCGCGTGCCAGCTCGCACCAGCAGGATGGACAAAGCGGAGAGGACGATGAGGGGAATGACAACGATGAAGAATTCGCCTACGATCCCACGTTTCAGGCGGACGCCGAGGCGCAAGCCAAGGAAGTCCGCGAAGAGAAAAAATCGACTGATGCTTCCACAGGACGCCCACAAGGCGCAGGGTACCTCCTGGCCAATGGCTATGATACCAGCGGTGCCATGAACCGCTTCCAGGCAAAGCGTGGCCGCATTATCCTGGCCGAGTACGCCCCTCCTCCCGACACCATGTCTCCGGATGAGGTGCTCGAGTACTTTCGCAGTCTCATCAAAGAGCACAACGCCACCCCTCCCAAACCGTGGCGTCAGATCCGCTTCGACCTTCCCGCAACGGTGGCGGAGCTCCGCCTGGTGCCCCCGAGCCCCGAGCCCGTGCAGTACAAGACCCCTGTGATCCCTTCCCCTTGCCTTGTTTTGCTGCTCGATGGCGCGATCCCGGAGGGCATGTCGCAGAAGGACTATATGGTGCAGATGATTCAGTACCTGCTGGATCTGATGAAATACAACAACGCGGCGACGGCCATCACGACGCTGAAGTTCATCAAAAAAGGCAATGAGCTGGCGCAGCTTGTGGTGACCTTTGGGCTGGATGTCCGTCTCGCGGTGAAGATGTTGAACTCGCTGCAGGAGGCGGGGGTTCGGGCCGGCTTCGGCCAGCCCATCCAGGACTACAAGCCCAACGCGACCTTTGCCGTGGTGGACTACAAGCTCACGCTGAACGGCGGACAGGGTGTTAGCCGCGAGCAGGTGGAGCACTTTCTGACGCCGTTTCGCGAAACCAATACGGTGGACATTAACGTCATTGATGGGTACAGCCGCGGTGTCTTCTACGCGCCGGTGAAACGTCCGGAGAGCGTCTACAGCATCATCTGGAACCCATACGTGTCGGTCATTGTGCAGTCCGAGCTCTTCTCCCGCTTCGGTATTCTCGTCACGATGGCCGAGTGCCCTCACTTCTTCCTGCAGAAGGGAGTGCCGTATCACATTCAAAAGCAGCAGATGGAATTGGAAAAGGCGCGGCTCCTGCTTCTGCGCCAGCAGCGTGGTGACATTGAGGCCAACGAGGAAGAATTGGGGAACATCTACGATTACGTTCACACCGCTGCGGAACGTAGCAAAGCAAAGATGGACGCCAACAAGGCCGCCGGGTTGGGCGGACGCGGCGAGGATGGCCTCGATGATGACGAGGACAACGACGTGTTCAGCGACGACGACGAAGTCGGGGGTGGTGGTGGTGACCGCGGCCGGCGTGCAGACACAGGGGCGCCCAAACCCAACTGGCTCGCACAAGCAGAGCAGGTCAGCCTCTTTGGCGAGGATGACCTTCTCACGCTGAACCCTGGCTCTGCGGAGCCTGCTTCCAGCTCAGGGGGCAGCAGCGGTGGCCTCACCTTCGTCGCCTTTGAAGAGGAGCGCCGTCTGAATCGCGTGCTCAAGAACGCAACCGCTAAAACGGCAGCACCAACGGCCACGGCGGGTGCGACTGCAGGGACACCCTCCGCTCATGCAGGCGCGAGTACGACCGGAGCAGCCTCGGCGGCCGCTTCAACGGCCGGTCCAGCGCCGCCTGCGTACGGGCGGGGCACGGCGATGGGTGGACGGGGCGGCGTTGCGGGGCCTGGTGGCCGCGGTCGCGGGTACGGCTATGGAGCAGAAACCACCACCGCAGCCCCTGGTGCCATGAACGCATCCGCTGCCGACCCAAAGGCTAGCTCCCCCTTTGGGGAAGCAGGGGAGGGAGACGTCGCCGCCCCTGGGGCGCCACCGCTTGACCTCCCTGAGCTCGTTTCCGATCACGACGACGACGAAGGCGGCGAGGCCATGTACCCTGGCCAACGAGAACCGCAGCAGCGGGCGGGCACGTACCTCCAACCAGCGGGTATGGCCGGTGGTGCTGGTGGCAGTGGTTCACGAGGCCCATGGGGCCCTGGTCACGATATGGGAGGGGAGCCCCAGGGCCACGGCAGGGAGCCGACAGCGCAGCAGCCCGAGGTCTTTCTTTCATGGAATATGGCGGCGCCCGCACAGCACATGGGAGCGAGTGGAGCACCCAAGAGCGCGTACCTGCAACCCCCTTCTTCCTTTCAGGCGACCCATCAGCAACAGCAGCAGCAGCAACAACAGTACCGTTCGCAGGGCCCAACGTTCGCCGGAATGGACAACGAAGATGATGAAGAGGAAGAGGAGGGCAACGGTGAGCGAGCGCCGCAGTCGGCCGCAGGATTTCGTGATTACGGGTATGGCCAGCCTCGGGGCGCCGCACCGGGTCTGTCCCAGCAGTACGACCCGTCGCAGCAGACGTGGGGCGGTAACGGTAGCCAAGGCTACGCGCCAGGGGAGACGGGCGGTGGGTATGGATGGGGGGCGGCTCCCTCTGACAACGAGCCGTACGGGCTGTCGTATCCTTCGCCCGGTGGGCCTGCTGCTGGTCAGAACCCAAACGCTGGCTACCCAGCGGCTCCATCGATGATGATGGGCTGGCAGGGTTACTATGGGGATGGCGGCGGCCCTACTGCCTTCATGCCCCACGGGGCACCGGCCGTGCCAGCGGGTCCACTTCCCATGACTCTGGAAGCCGCAGAAGAACTGGTCTTGCGCATTCAGGACCGCGTCCGGAATGCCTTCCCCAGCCTCCGTCTGGTCGACCCCGCGAACGCGGACGCCATGACGGAAATGTTCTTCTCCACGGAGGACCCTAGTCGACTCCCACCCTTACCAAGTATTGTGGCACCGTCTTCCGCAAAGGTTCCCATACCCACCACAGAGATGGACGAGCTGACGGACCTTCTTGAGGAGGAGTACCCCCGTGTCAAGGCACTGCTGGAGTGCTACGAACCGCCTCTGCAGGCGGCGCGTGCTCGTCTGGCCATGACACTGATGGCTTCAAGGCCTCAGCATGAATCAGCGGATGACTGGACACCATACGTGGAAGAATCTAGCGGCGACGACGGCGACGATGCTGAGGACGATGAAGACGCTGGACCGAATGAGTCCAAGGCGTCCGACGCGAAAAAGTTCCCCTCAGGCAAAACACCAAACACACGAAAAGCCGCCACCAGCGAGAAGGACGAGGCGCAGCTGCCTGCCCTCCTGCCGTACCTCTTGACGACGCACGAAGGCACCGAACTGGGGGCGATGCTGGCCACCTTCTTCCCACAAGAATTCGCCGGCCTCTTTGCACGTTACTGCCTTCCGTTCCTGCTGGATGCCGATGTGATTCAGTGGGTGGCCCTCTCATGCCTCCGCGCGGACCCGAGCCCCAATAACGTCTTCTTTGCACGCGTGCTGCAGCACTGGGAGCCGCTGATGCGGTGGTTGAACGCATTTATTCTCCTCCAGGCGGAGGTGGAAGAGAAGAAGGAGGCCGCATCGCAAGACGGCTCCGCATCCCGGTCTTCTCCGACAGAGAAGGCCGGTGCAGGAACCGCGACCACACCGTCACTGGCACACAGCGCGGCAGCAAAGCGCTTGGTGTCGCAGTTGGGGAACACCATGGACCTGCTGCTGAGTGGTCTCTCCGCCATGCAACGTGGCGCAGCGGCCAACGTGAGCAAGGCCGCTAACGCAGTGCAACAGTTTGTGGAAGCGCTACGATCATCGCCCTCACCGTCTTCTTCGTCAGCGGGAGATGGTGTGGCGACGTTGCTTTGGGGCTCGGAAGGCGCCGCGCGTCGGACGTTGCTCCGGCTTTACCTGAGCGCAGACATCATTGATGGAACGGATCTGGCTGAGGCGCTCTTTATCGAGAAGAAAGGCGGCCAGAAGGCAAAGGTGCACTCGACCTCGCGGGATTCTTTCTATTTTCTCCTGGTTGCCCTCTCCAAGAGCCTGCTCAGCCCTTCCCTGAACGCGCAAACGGCTGCCTTCTGTGGGCGGTACCTGCAGTACATGGAGGTGGCCGCAGCGGCAGCAGACGCGTCAGGCGCCTCAGGGGATGTGCTGCGCGAGAAAGAAGCTATTCAGCTTGTGGACGCCGCCTTCAAGCAGCTCGCCTTTCTGGATGCTTACGTGTGGCTGCGACAGGGTTACCTCGTCGCGCAAGAGAGCGTTCCGCACTTTCCGCTCGTACTGGCCAAGCTGTCGAACGAGGTGCCACCGTTTCCCCTCGCACAGCGTCCGCAAGAGAACTTCTACAACAACACCCCCGCAACGGGCTTCACCTACAACGCTGCGCCGCAGGGCTACTACATGTCGGACCCCTACGGTAATACCGTACCCTACTACAACAGCGGAGGGGATTACGGCTACGGCAGTGGGGGCTACGGAGGGTACGGGGGTGTTCCTTTTGGGTACGGTAATAGTAGTAGCGGCGGCGTTGGTGGCGCGGGGGGTCTCCTCGACGGCTCCAGTCCCACGACAGCACAACCCGGAGTTCAAGCAACGGGAGCGCCGAACGCATCCGACGCAGGTGCCGCAGCATCTGTTCCCAAACCGGTGGATTGGGCTGTCGTCATGAAATCGTACCCGGCTTCGGGGGAGCCCTTCACACCGCTACCCACCGGCTGGACAGCGTCCCTCAGCCGCACCTTTGGCCAGTACTACTTCAAGCCGAGCAAGTCGGTGGGGAGCAGCCCTTCCTACACCCATCCCACAGACAAGACCACATTTTTCGCCTCTCCTCAGGCCTTTATCAAAGGCGAAGCCAACTCCGCCGCGGCCTTGCATGAGGTGATTCAGCAAGCGAACGCACGCAAGCGGCAGCAGGACCCCTCGGCGGCAGCGCTGACGCGTGAGGAGGTCGACGCGTGGCTTAACGATCAGCGGAAGCGCGATGCCTTCTTGGATGCCGCCACGATGGAGAAATTTTCTATTCAGTACAAGGCCACGGCGACAGGCGGCGCGGCTCATGCTGGTGCCGACGCGCCGGGCAAGGGTGGGGTGCGCAAGCGGAGCCGGAGCCCTAATGGGCCGGGCGACCGCCCCGGAGTCTCTCACGCGGAGCTCACCCCGGCGCTTCTCACAAGCCGCCTCACCAAGCTGAAGAACTACCCCGCGAAAGGAGCGCCCTTCCCAGATGTGTACCGCGGGTGGTCTGTGAACATCAGCAGCAGTACGGGCCTCTACGTGTTCCGCCCTCCCGCGTCCTCCGCCTCCAAGCGCAAGGGCAACAACAGCGGCACCACTGCCAACACCAGTCAGGCACAGGAGCTCCACCCGGCCACCAAACGACGCTACCGCGCCTCGCCGCAGGAGTTTGTCCGTCACCGCAACCTCAAAAACGAGGACATTGCCAAGGAAGCCAAGGTGGAGCTGGTTGAGGTGGAGGAGTGGATGACGGACCAGCGATACCGCAGCCCTGCCATGGATGCGGCGGTGGTGAAGCTGGCCAAGGTGAACTACGCATTCCGGGAGGAGCTTGACGCGGAGAAAGGAGTGTCTCATCATGCGCAGGGGCTTAGCCGGGGCGGCGCTGCGGGTGGCGGAAGTGATGCTCAGAGTGGACGTGACAAGCGAGGTGGCCGACGCACGGACTGATGGAGGGTCAATCTCTCTATTGGGTGAGACATGGGGACTGAGGTGTGTGTGTGATTGAGAATTTGGCGTTTCTTTGGAGGTGATGGCTGCTTTCCAGCTCCTACATGTGGAGGAGGTGCGCAGGTGGGAGACTGCTTCTTACTACTCATGTCGTGAGGACCTGCATCTTTAAAGCATTTATAATTGTTGGGCGGACTCTACAGAGGTAAACCATCACTTGTATTTTGATAAATCAGTGGCACGAGGACTAGAACTAAGATAATACAAATATGCGTGGTTAGCGAAAAAAAAAAAAAAACTACTACTACCAGGAACACATTCGCCGTACGAGCTCCTCAGTGAGGGTACTTGGCGCACGCATGAGCAGAGGCATCAACATCGTTGCGTAGTGTTGAAAGAGAAGGTATCTTTGCGGTTGCTTCGCACGTGGCATGAGCACTACAATCTGATCAGTGACGGTGAATTCAGTCCACCCTCTAACATTCTGTCTGGATATTCAAGTCACCTAGTTTTGCGTTACGGTTAATCCCGTGCCTAGAACCCTTTCCATTTCTAAACGACTGCAGAACTACGTATTTTCTTTTGTATTGTGTGTGTTTCACCTGTTCACCAGATTGTTTGTGGTTTTCTGAATACCATTCATAAGGTGTTATTTTCTGACGTGTTTATTGGCTCTGCATTTTTCGTGATATTATTATTTTTTGGCGCTCTGTACTATTCACTGATTACGCACACCGCTTGCCGTCAGAAAGGAAAGGCTGTTCTCACCCAACGTTCGTTTCACTTGACGACACCCACGCAGCTCCGTGACAATAAAATGTCTAGCATACCAGAGGAGTCCAACTTACGGTGGGTTCACTACGATGGCATCTACTATGTTGGCATGGCGGTCACTGCAGAGGAAGCCCCGCAGGAGGTTCCCGAGGGCCAGCAGTTCGTGTACTTTGTCGATGGTGAAGGCGCCGCCATCGTGAACGAGTCCGATGTCCTGCCATTCGATCTGAACGACACGGAAAAGGTGTCCCACCCAGCAGCGGCGGCCGGTGTAGAAATTGCTCGTGGACTCTTGGGTAACACGAATGCGGGAGGCGAGGAGTACGCTACGGCAGCGGAGCTGGAGGCGGAGCTCGAGGACGAGAATGGCGATCTGCTCGGCTTGCTCAGCCGCAAGGAGAAAAAGGAAAAGAAACGCAAGGAGAAAAAAGAAAAGAAGGACAAGAAGGACAAGAAGAAGAGGGACAAGCATCGTCGTAGCGATAGTGACGACAACGACGATGATGACGCCAATGCCGACGAGTCCCCGCGCAAGGTCAAGAAGGAGAAGAAGAAGCGCCACCGCGACCTCGACAGCGACGACGAAAGCGACGGCAGTGACGCGAACCTTTCCGACAGTGAGGAGGCAGCCTCCGCGAAGAAGAGCAGGGCCAAGGCAAAGAATGAAGCCGACCATTGGAGCGGCTTCGCGGAGGAGTACGGCTTTGGTGACGACGATGACGATAACCTCAACGAAGTGGGCCGTGTGGGTGCGGGCCGTCGTGGCCGGGGTGCTGCCTCCTCTAGTGCAGGCCTCATGAGCATGGCACTCTCCGCGTTGCATGGTCGCAGCTCGCCTGTGACACTCTACCTGCCGCAAATCAAGCACGCCTACTTGACCCTTCGCCAGGAAGCCGCGCAGGCCGGCAAGGTGGTGTCCGCCTACGAGAGCGACGTGGTTCGTGCTGTGGAGCACCGCCTGCGCACGGTGCAGATGGAGATTCTCCAGCTGAGTGAAATGTTGCAGGACAGTGACCGGTCTCGTGAGGAGAAGGAAAAACTCCGCACCGCGCTGGACATGCTGCAACGGGATGACAGCATCAATGTCGAGGCCATCACCCGCAGCGTCGTGGCAATCCGGGACTCTCCCGCAGCGGGACGCGGGGAGAACAAGGAAGAGCGTCCACGTGTTCGTCGCACAGGCCGCAACGTTTCTGCCTTCCAGGACCCCTCCACCGCGTTTCTCCTGCAGGACGCCGCGTCGCAGGCGGAGCAGCGTGACATGGCGAGCGATGTGGCGCAGCGCTACCGGGATCAGCTCCTCCGCCGCCAGCACATGATGGAGGCACGTCGGAGCACCGTGGCCTCTGTCCTCGACGCCACCGCCGCTGGCCTGTCCCAGAACCGCTCCGGACGTCCGTCTTCGTGTTACTATGGCAACGCCCCGACGCACCTGGACCTCTTCTACCAAAGCCGCGAGGCCGCCAGCCTGACAGGTGGGGCGAGTGCCCTTGCCGTAGATACGACGCTCTCTTCCTCTGCTGTGGGCAACGGTACGCAGCCGCAGTCTTCTCAGCTGGTGACACAGGCAAGCTTCAACGATTACGGGCTGCGCTTCATGACCAACACCTCGGGCACCTCAACGAGCTTTCTTGGCGCTGCAGGCACCGTTTCGGGGGCAGGAGCAGACAGTGGTGCAGGTGGTCGCCCACATAATGTCCGCCCGACAGTGACCGAGGACACCCTGAACCTCTTCAACAGTGCCAACGCAGCCATGCGGCAGAGCCGGTCCTCGGCCATGATCCCAGCCTTCTACAGCTTCGACTCATTCTTGTCGAATCCGCAGGAGTCCGGTGACATCTTCCGTGGTCTGACGGCCACAACGCAGTCTCAGCATGCGTCGGGAGGAGGGGACGCTGATGGCAGCGCTCACGCCGGCCTTTCCGCTGCGAACGATGTGATGCAGATGTCACCCATGAACCTTGCCTTTGACCACCGCGCCGCCTTTGTCATTCAACCCGAGGAGGACAACCGGCAGGAGGCCTCCACCATGCGCTCCTCCATGATCAGCGCGTCGTACCACGTGGACTCCCAGCAGCCGAGCCTGTGGTACGACGGTGGTGGTATGGGCAGTGTCTCCGAGGTAAACAGTATTGCCCCTTCCGCTTCGGCCGCTGCGGGCGGTCGTCGCCACAGCAAGTCCGGAGGAGGTGATACGTCCAAGAAAGGCGGGGCCTCGGCGAGCGAGTGGCGCTCTGGGGCGAAGCGCGCGATTCTGGAGATGCTCACCTTGTATTACAAGGGCAGCCGCGGTCGCCCGCAGGTATTGGACCTCGAGGAGTTTCACAGCGTCGCGCGGCTGCTGTTGGATCGCGCCGTCCGGCAGGAAGCCCAGCGTCAGGGCGTCTCCATGACACTGAAGAATGCGCTTCTGACCTCGCCTTTCACAAAGGAGGTGGAGGCTGCCATCAAGAAGTCTGTCGAGGTGTACGTCAAACGTCACTACATTGATAGGGCAGGCGGCAGACGCCCCAGGGCGGAAGAAGACGAGGAAGAATACCTCGGTGATGACCCGCGCGAGCACCGGACGACCGACGGCCGTGTGGCTGACACCTCTGCGGTCGCCGCGGGGACTGCTGTGGATGAGGACGTCGAGTACCAGCCTTGAGAGCCATGCAAGGGGGTATCGTGACGTTTAAACAACGTCTGTTCGCAGTTGCAACGCATACACGGAACGGTCCGTCAACGTGTGTGCACGATGTTTTTTTTTGTGTTAGGCCTCCGAGGAAGTATCGTCGCTGCGGATTTCGGTGCGTAATATCCGTGGTCATGCGGGACTTTACGTGCTGCATCGATGTGATTCTACTGTGCGCGCGTTGTGTAAATCCCTTTTTGATTTGTTACACGTTCTCCTTCTGATGTGTCACCGAGGTGGCTTGATGAGCTCCTTTTGGGCGTGGTCCATGTACACAATGAACGTCGGATCTGCTCCTAACCAAAGCACCCTGTTGTTCCTTTTTTTCCCTGTTGTGTTTTGCCAAAAAAAAAAAAAGAAAGTCTGAACAAGACATGGCGCGTATTTTTGTGACGTTCATACGTTTCATGCCAAGCACCTTTGAAGACGGGTTCCCAGAACTGTTTTCAGTCGTTGGGTAACACAGCTTTGTCATTGGTTGACGTGCCTTAACATTCACGGATGTCTTTTTTTTTTTTTTTTTTGGTTCTCACGTGTCGAGCAGTCGATGCCGTAACTGTTTAATGTTTTCAACAAACACCAGTACAGAAGAACCCGCCCTTGCCAGAGACGAGAAATGGACGCTTCGAGGAAGCACGAACGGGTGGCCCTGATCGTTTCACACGGTTCACAAGGAAAGCAGTTCTCACGTTGTGTGGCTGTGCCTGAAGGTGCTTTGCGATTGCTGGAAAAAATTTCATCTAGCGCGCCAAACATCTGAAAGGGCGTCGTTGCACCCTATCCCTCCGTGAACGCTGGTGACACGTGCTCTGTGAGAGGACTCACATCCTGCTTTACAGGTGGCGATGTCATGATGAGTTGCACCTTTGCCTTTCTCTTCCCTGCTTCCCTCTCTCCTTTGGAACAGTAATCGTAAGCTGCTCTTTGTTTTCTTTCTTTACTAGTCAGGTTGTGGGATTGAGCTGCTGCTTTTCGCCGTCGCATCTCTACCACTCTTTTTTGGTTTTCTTGTGGCCTTTCTCTTTTAATTCATAAACGACCCGATTAAGTAACTACGCTTGCTGTAATTTATTTCCCTTCTGTTTTTTTATTTAGGTTTCAACGATTAAGTAATCACTATCACGTCAGAATTCCCCTGGTAGCAAACGGAAAGTAATTACAGAGAATGCTGTCCTGTGCGGCGATTCAAAAGCTTGAGCGCTACGGGCAGCTTGGCCTGAAGCGAAACAATGTCGAAGACTTTGTGAATGCTTCCCTCAAGGATGCAAAGCGGGCAAACATCTACGCGCTGACCCACACACAAACGTGGCAGGAGTGCCTCGACGCCATGCAACAGAGCAACCACAGCCATGGCGTCTCGTCCGGTGCGGGCCGTGCTCCTGTGATGGTGTCAGACGCCCTTGTCTACGCTGTGAGCTTCACCACCGCTTTGGTGAGCCACCACCTGTTCCGCAAGCAGCAAGACCAACTTCTGGGCACTGCAAAGGTCAACGGTGACCCGTCGGCGAATGTGTTCCCGGAGGAGGACGACAAGAAGGTTATGCCTGGTGCCGTCCTTGTGTCGCTGCTGAAGCGGATCATGGTACAAGTCGTACGTGCGGGAAATCGGAACGGTGGGGCAGGCAGTAACTCCGGCACCGGTGAAGACGGAAGTCGGTCGAGTGGTGGTGGCGTACGCATTGCAGAGTCCAAGGAATTCACGCAGGCCCTCACCCACCTCGTCTCCAACGTCTCGGTTCTCTTGTTCTACAGTATGTCTGTGCGACTCAACGGAGTGCTCGAGTCCCATGACGATGCACGCGTCACGGCCACTACAGACACGGAAGAACAATGTGTCTGGGCAGATGGGTTGGTTCTGCTCGCCGCTGCCACGCGTCTGCTGCGGCGTGTGTCTGCGGCGCAGCACTCCGGACACGGCGGCCACAACAACACGCAGAATGAGGAGCCGCTCTTCACGGTGCGCAGCGCCAATGCACTGGTGAAACAGTTTGTCGCCAAGCACACGCAGCACGCCACGGCCCCTTCCTCGCCACGGGACGGTGACGTGCTGTCGGCCGCGATGGCCAGGGAGGCGCATGAGGCTTTGGAGACCTTCCCTCTGTTGCGCGTGGTGCTGAGTTACACCAATGTCATGGCAGCTTCGAGCGCGGCGGGCTCTCCCATGGCGAGTGGTTTCACGTTTTTTGAAAACTTTTCGATGCTGCAGAAGCTCAGCCTTCTCCACGGTCTACTGCCCGATGTCACCCGGTTCCGCTCCACCATCCTGCGAAACCACGAAATCACTCTGGAGGCACCTGACGCCGCCACTGCAGAATCCGTCCGCGCCTCGGACCGAGCCAGAGCCGCTGCCACGACCACGTTTGTCGAAAGCAACACCCAGGAGCTGCTCAAAGATCTTCTGTCTTCGAGTGCCTGCAATAAAGCAACCCGCTACGTGATTTACTTCCGCGGCGATGACCTCAAGCTCATGCAGAGCAAGATCACGCAGCCATCGCAGTACGCGCTGCACACCTTTACGACGACCCCACCTGTCGAGCCGTCGCTTGTCGAGGCGTACGTCAAGGCAATGCAAGAAAGTCGCAACGAAGAGTCTGCCGCTCCAAATAAGCGGCAGAAGGAGGCGGAGCAGGGTGTCCGCACGCATGCCACCGCGACGCTCTGGGAGCATCAGCAGCGCCGCTTCTACTCCCTCCTCTTTGCGCAGTGGATTGTCAGTGCACCTTTCTTCTTTGAGGCCTTCTGCAGTGACCCCAGCTGGACCGCCTTTGCGCAAGAACAGCGCCGCACCGCTCTTCTCCGTCAGGCACAGGAGCGGCGACACAAGCGCGAAGACAGGCGCCGAAGCAAGCGTAGCAAGAACGAGGGCGGCTCCGAAACAAGCAGTCTCGTTCATGGCGATGGCAACAGCGGCAATGGCGGAGACGACGATGCGACCGACACGGCTAGCACCTATAGCAACGCCACACAGGGGAATCACTCCATCGCCCCGTCCTTGGAGACGTCGCGGAGTATGTTGTCGCTGGAGAGTCGCGCCTCTTTGCTGTCCACACTGTCCAAGCAATCCGCCGCTACGTACATGTCCTTCCTGTCGGTGCTCAAGCCGACTGGCGACGACGCGCTCTCTGCGGAGCCGACCAAGTTTCACGAGTCTGCGGACGGCAACACCAACTTACCCCTCATTCTTCTCGAGGAGCTGGTACTGGGGCTGCATCGGTTTATGGAGTCCATCCCCGCGGAAAAGCTTGACAAGGCTGGACTGCGCTCGCTTTCGTGGCAGTCCATTGGGCGGCTCTTTGCGTACATTCAGGACTCCATCTCCATGGACGGCAGCCTCGCCACCACCACCACCACCGCGGCTGGGGAGCGGGATGGCGGCGCCACGGCCCATCGCAGCGGCGTCCCGTCGACCATCTTTAACCTCGGCACCGATCTCCGGTACAACCACGGCTTGGGTTACGAGTCACTGGGGCTGCTCTTCGCAAAGGTGATTGCTCCACAGTTCGAAACAGGGCAAGAAGCCGACGCGGACGGCACCGGTAATGGTCCGTTGTCGGTGCCGGTGCCGGGACGTGCTGCCGTGCGCCGAGGGGATGCACCCAGCGCGAGGCGGTGTGTTGAGGCAGCCCTGTCACGGTGCCTCTCGGCGTATGAGGAGGTGGCCCCGCAAGTGGTGGACATGAACCTGCCCATCATTCTACGTATCGCCGCGCGCACTGCTGCCGATGGCGTGCTGACGCTGTCGTCCCCTGTGCTGCCAACAAGTAACAAAGCCGGGACCACGGTCGCCTCTGTGGATGTGCTCTACGAGTTCCTCGCAGGGATTGTGACGCGACTGGGTAAGTGCAACCAGGTGCCGGTCCTTCTCGACGCTCTCGTCTCCTCCGCGGATGCGTCGTCTTCTGCGTCTGCAGGAGCAGAAACACACGGAAACATTTCCCGCCGTGACGATACCGACGAGGACGACAGAGGGGACGTAGCCGCTCTACAGGTCGTCTTCAGTCACCCACTCTGCCGGGCCGCCCTCATTGAGGCGAGCGGCCTCTCCATGGACCCTGAGAACCTTCTTGGACAATTGCTCAAGTACGTGACCGTTTGGTCTCTCGGTAGCGAAGCGAGCGACCACGACAAGGGCGATGAGGGTGTTGGCGCGCATCACCAGGACCCACACCACGTGCTATTTGTCCTCAAGCTCGTCGCTACGGTGCTCGAAGGACTGCAGCCTACCTCCATGACCAGCAGTGTGGTCCTCGAGCGCTCCACGGAGCTGGAGCTTCTCCTCACTGCCTTTGCGCAGAAGCATCTTCTGGGCTCGTCGGTGACAACGGCGAAAGCGGAGCCTTTGGATGAGGTGACCAAACGCAATGGGGTCATTTCCCTCTTCCGCGAAGAGGACCTTCGGCCCAAGCTGCGCCGCCAGCTGTGGCTGCACACCCTCTACGCCATCTACCAGTGCCGTGTCGTGACAAGCGCATGTCTGCGGGACCTGGGGCTGCAGAACGTCAACGATTATCTTTCCTTACTGAATGACACTCTCTGGCAGGTGGACCAACACGCAGGTGCTCTTCTGCTCAGCGCAGCTGACTCCACAGAAGAGGAAGACGAGGAGGCCGGTGCAGCTGCGGGAACCCAACCATTCACGGTCACAGGCGGCATGGGGTACCATGACGTCGCGAGCCAGATGTCAGCCTCCACACGCATGACCCTGCCCCCCTTTACTCACGTGCAAACCCTGCTGCCAATGCTCGCGCTGCAGCGGCTCAGTCTCGCGCGCTCGGTTTCGGCGGCCCTCGGCTGCGCGGTGCAACCCAGTGGTGAGGTGAAGGCGCTGGCCCACGCCGTGCTGGACGCCATCACCTCCTGCTGTGCGGCGGTAGAAGAAGGACGCGCTGCCGCCACCACCCACGGCAAGAGTCGCAACAAAGGGGGAAGCGTCTTCGAGGCATCGAAAGAGCTGTCATCGCTCAGCACCGCTTTTCTTATGTTCGACTTCGTCAATGACATTTCCGAAGAAGAGTGGATTAGCCTCGCGCAGTTTTCCAAGAAGAAGTCCCTACGCGCGACGCTGGTCGCCTTGCTGAAGGAAACCTTTGCTTCTCCCTTGCATAGTGGTCTGCACCAACAGCGTCAAGCCCCTGTGGCATCGACCGGTGCCAACGAAGCGTCGCGTCAACGCGAGGTGCTGGGGTACGTGGCGCCGGTGTGGCTTACTCGCTGCCTCCGTTGCGCAGGTGGTGCGGCCCTGCGCGCCATGACTGACATGTTCCTCACGTACTCGAACGAGGACGTTGTCGCGATTGCCAAGGCAACCACCGCTGCTGGACCCAACGCACGGGAGGAGGAGCTACTCGCCATGTTGGCCGCTCTGCGGTACACGTACAGCGTTGTCGGGCATGTGCCGTACTGGCCTCTGCTGGTCGAACGCGCCTCTGTATGGCTACGCGCGCTGTCGAAGAGTCATGCAACGCAAATCCATCTCGCGCTCTTATCGTTCCTGCAGTGCACTCTCAGCTATGAAGGCAAAGGCGGAGAAATCCTGCGTCGCACGTTGCTCGTCACCGAAGGGGTTCCCAAGGCTTCCCAGGCTGCTCAGTCCGCTCAGCAAGAGCACCAGCGCAAGGGACTCAGTCGTCTGTATTTGCAGGAGGTTGCCGTCATTGGCCGCGAGGACGATGCAGAAGAGCAGGGCGATGAAGCGGACCGCTATCTCGAGGATGAGCTCGCTGCATTCTCCGATGAGCTGAGTGCCTTTACACAGGACGTCTTCACGGAATCGTACGTTCGCCTGCTGCTGGACATCGCGACCAGCACGGCAGCGACTTCTGGGGCAACAGGGGAGGCCGCCATGGCTCTTCTGGCGACGCTCTACCACAGTGCGATCATGACATGTCGAGTGGCGTGCCGTGAGGGTCGCTACACCGTTGGCAAAGATGCCTCTCATGCAAATCCCATAGCCTTGGCAGACTGCTCTGCGGCGTCCTACCTTCTTACAGTGGCGAAGGTGTTTGAGGGTTGCGCTGTGCACGACCCAGGGGTGCTCTGTGCGTTTCTGCAGGCGTTGAGACACTTGCCTTCGGGTGAGGCCGCCCTGACAGCGGGGTTGCCCAAGAAATCAGCGAAGCATAAGAAGACCGAAACCGCTGGGGACGATGTCCCTTCCCTCGTGAACAGCGCCGAAGCCATCTGGATTGGCGTTCTGCGGTCCCTCTTGGTGAATGCAATGAGGTCCTCTACGACGGGGAATCATGCGAACGCTTCTCCAGCGGGCTTGAGGTGTACCGCTGCTCTGTATAGTCACTTGTTATCCAGCTTCACGCGCACACATGTGGCGGCAGGCGGCCACCGCAAGGAGAGCGCCACAGGAGAGGCAGCAGCGGTACACGTCTTCGATACCATTCTGCTACACCAAGAGGCGTCTGCCACAAAGGAAAAGACCAAGAACCTTTCGGAAGCCCTCGCGCACTTCTTCGGCCCAGCCGCGAACCGGAAAGCCCAGAGTGCGGCTCTCTCTGAGCTCTTCTACCTCGTTACGGGTGTTGCCCTTGTCCCGGCGGGAGGTGAGCAACAGCTAGAAAACAACTCGGCAGGCACGATAGGCATTGTCGTTCTGTGGTTGCTCTACAATCTGTTTATCCAGTCGCTTGCGCTGGAAGTCAAGGCAAAGGAGAAAGGAACGTCCGCTGAGACGGTGGAGAAACAAAAGGCGACTGCCGCGGCTTTGGTGGCAACGGTCCTCACGCACTCGGTGGATCTTGTCGCGCCTTCAGAGGCAGGACGCACGGCGGTGGCTCCTGTCATTGAGGCTTCCCTGGGTGATTTCGAGGAGCGTCTGCTTCCAGACGCGATGCGCCACCACGGTCGGCTGACAGAGAATGCCTTCCGTCATCACGTGGCCCCCCTGCGAGCGGCCACGGATGTGTCTCCGTTGACAGAGGCCCTCCCGCGTGCGCTGGACGCCGCAGTGAATGCCTTGGCCTTGCTCCGTGCCGAGGCCGCCCCACCACTCTTGCTGGCGTACACGCAGGCACTGCTGTCACAGTCGGTCGCAGTGGCATCAGACCCACTTGTGCAGCGGACAGCGCCCGAGAATGGCCTTCGCCTCCTGCAGTCCGCCGCGCGTGCCGCTTATCGACTCACGTGCACCCCTGGTGTGAAAGTGGGCCCTCTTTTGAAATCCCCTATCCTCCTGTTGCTCACGGCTTCCACCAACCCAGCGTACTTATCGCTCCCTGCCACGTCCATGTTTCACAAGAGACAGAGCCGTACCCAGGCGACGCCTCCCATGCCTTCTGTTCACGACACGCTGCTTTCGGTACTCCAGTTGTGGTCTGTAAGTGCGGAGGTGGTCGAAGTCGATGACCCCAGCCTCGATGTTGCTTGGTCCTTCGTTTCCCACGTGCTCGAGGAGAACAACCGTCATGCGTCTCGAGCTTCCCAAGCGACCACGGTCTCAGCGAATCTCTCCCTTCCGTCTGAGAGCGCGGTTGGGTCCACTAACTTCTCGCTCACGCAGAAGGAAATCATGTCCCTTCTTTCTCTTCTGACACGCACGTGGCTCCCCCGTGATGTGCTGTGGCGTCGCGCCGGTCAGCTGCCGCTCCTCATCAACGCACTCTTTGAAGCGGTGCTGCTGGGCGTGCAGCAGGGCATCTATGAGCGCCGCGTCCTGAGCCAGGTGTCGAGCCTCTTCCACCAACTCGTCAAGCTCGGCATCGACGCAGTGGAAGAGACGGCAGACGAAAGCGTCTCGAAAGATGGCGCCACCACGAAAAACATCCCCAAACAAGGAGCGATAAGCAGCACGTCCCAGCAGCATCAGACAGCCTCGTACAAGACGCGTCTGTTGTGCCTGGCGGCCACCGTCGCGGACATGTTCCAGCTGTCTCGCCGTTACATCACCGTCTTCACGACGCACAGCAGCGACCTCGATTTCATCGCGCGCGACTTCCTGCGTGCGCTGAGTCAGCAACACCTGCCCAAGGCCAGAGGAACACCGATTGCCCACCACGCCGGGGTGAAGATCCGTCCCACCGCCCCGTCGCCAGCCACCTTTGCGGATTTGGTGTACACGTGTGTGGGTGACGAAGAGGGCAAGGCGCTTCTCCGGCAGGCGGCCATGCGCCTCGACGAGGAAGACGTGGAGCAGGGCGGTGGCGGCTCCATGGAGGGGCTAGTGGAGCGTCGCCACATCTTCAACGTGGATTCTTAGCCTGTTTCTTATCACGATGGTTCGCACCCTTTCTTTACGACTTGCGAAGCGCAGCGCTCTTCATGTTTGTTTGTTGTGTATGTCCTCTTCTTTCGTGGTCCCTCAAATGCCTGCTTCTGCATGGAAGTGTTCCCCTCGCTCCTCTCAGTGCTTCTTTGTTTCTTTTCCGATCTCCTTTTCTCTCACCCTCGAACCGGTTGCACTGTTCAACCGTTCTTTCCTAAACACAGTGTTCAACGAATAAGTACCGTCTAAGCATATATTTATAACCTTCATTTATAAGAAAGGCTCACCAACAAGTGATTTCAAGAACGCAAGCCACATCCGCGGAGACCCCGTGTATGCACCGCCAGCTCAACCACAAGTCCGCGTTCATACGAAACGTGTAGCGTGGAGGAAGCTAGAGAAAGACGAGGGACCCACCGCACCTTTCCGATGCCGTCACTCAAGGAAGCGCAACCACTACGGTTACACAGGGGTGTGGAATGGAGGCAGTCGCACGGCGCCAGTCATGAGACGCGCTCGATAAAGACATGACATAGTAGCAGCGCAGCCCACGATTTGAGTCCCATGAGAAGCAAGACATGCGAGTGAAATTATCCGTCTTCCTACCTCATGTCTACAGATTTCCTTTTTTTATTTTGGATTATTGATAGAAATAGAAAACGGTTTGTTAGCGGTTGAAAGCAGACAAAGGACCACGCGTCTGAGACCCCACTGAGAGTTTCCCTCCCAAACACTGCCTAGCACCACACTGGCCTGCCTTTCTCGTCATGAAGGAAAACATCAGCATGCTCCGCTCGATGCGGCTGCGTGACTTCATCTCGCAAGTTCTTGCCATTGGACTTCTTATCAGCACCGTCCTTGTCACCTGGCGCGTCATGTGCATCGTGCCAAACACCGAGCACCCCGTTGTGGTGGTCATTTCAGGTAGCATGGAGCCTGGCTACCGACGCGGCGACATTCTTCTCCTCCACCACTGGAAGGAAGCGCACCCGATTCGGGCCGGAGACATTATTGTCTACGAACTCCCCGAGCGACCTATCCCCATTGTGCACCGCGTCATTCGTGTGCATGAGCGAGAGCAGGACGGTAAAAAATTATACCTCACAAAGGGGGATAACAACCGCGACGACGACAGAGCTCTCTTCCCTCTGGGGATGGACTGGGTAGAAGAGGACATGGTTCTAGGCAAATCCTACGCCTACATTCCATACCTTGGCTACGCGACCGTCGCGTTTCAGGAGTCACCGATTCTCAAGTACGCGACACTGGGTCTGTTAGGGTTCTTCCTGCTCACTTCGGATGTGTAACCGCGTAAGAGGTGTTGCTTCTATCTGGGCTTGTTGTCACGTTGGGAGCGGGGAGACATTATGGAGTCACTTTGTCACCATGCTCCGTGGGTGCTATTTTTTTTTTCCCTTCCTTCACAGTGAGGGTTTCGTCTTCCCTTCATGTGATCGGAGCTGCGCACGTTGCTCCTGCTTCCTGTTCTGTTTCGGGGGACAGCCAGCACGGTTTGAACTTGCCCTTGTGCTTGACGAGGGATTTCCTCTTTTTTGAAATGCAGAACAAAAGACAAAAAAAAAAAAATAGAATAACAAAATGCCAAGGGAAACCTATCTAGAAGTAAGGCAGACGATTCCATTGCGTGAACACATACTCCAGTAACGTTCACGCACTCTGTCGCTTATGAAGACTTGAAGGCAGTGTGTGGGGCCAGTGCGTTGGCCTCTTGGGAAGGTGGCCAAACACCCTCGTCACTGCGCGCCAGCAGCAGGCATGATGATTCCTGTGGATGTTCGTCTTTCTCGCAATTCTCACCGACCTCACCTGCACCATAGTTCCGTAGTTTTATTTCATTGCTTCTTTCTTTCTTTCTTCTGTTCATTTCGCTTCTTGTTTGTCTTTCCTTTGCGTAGTTTATCTTCGTTGATAACTGTTTACATATATTTTTAAAAAAAACTCTCAAAGACCTCCTCTTTCTCACCCCACGAAACGCACCGACGAACCCTTCCCCAATGAGCAAGAAAGTCGTTGCTTTGGCGGTCCTGTCGATCGCGGCGCTCCTCGCAGCTTCCGTGTCGGCTGCTGACCTCATCAGCATCAGTCAGTGCTACACCATTAACCCCGAACCTGAACTGCTCACGTGCAGCCAGTACACGGAACCGTACACCGACCTCCTGACGACGCTCCCCTTCGACGACGTGCCCGAGTACCAGCAGTGCGTCCGCCAGCGTTGCGTCTGCACGGGGGAACAGTCGGATGTTGACGACATGTCCTGGACCACGTCGGGCATCTACTGCTCGAGCCTCGGCTGGAACGAGTCCGGCTCCATCACCTGCAACGCCATGGTGGACTGCTTCAAGGACTTTTGGGAGTGCACCCTGGACACCCTCATGGAGCGCGACCGCCAGGGCCTCACGGGTCCGACCGAGACCCCTGCCGTGGAGGAAATCATCGCGCACGGTCACGCCCCCGGCCAGAACTTTGAGGAGACCAACATGTTCTACTCATGCCGCATGGCCATGTGCGAAGCCGCCGCCTCGCGCACGAACTGTGGTCTGCTCACCTGCATCCCCAACAACACGCAGTGCTACGAGTACATCCGTCCCCCGCCCGTGCCCGATGTTCACCAACTGTGCACCCAGGGTTGCCGCGCCGTTCTGATCCTCATGGCCCTCACGCTGGCCACCTTCGCGTCTGCCATCATGTGCTGCGCGTGCTGCCCGGCGCCGGTGACGGAGAACCAGCCCCTCATCATGGAGGAGGATGAGGGCAACAAGGAGAAGCAGCGCCGCCGTGACTCGGACGCGCCAGACAGCAACTTTGACATCGAGTCGCAGAATGGTCCGCAGAGCGGTGACGACGTGATGGAGCGTCGTCCTAATTCCGACGATGAGCTGTAAGCAGGTAAAAAAAAGAGCTTCACTCTTTTTTTTTTTTCGTCTTGTCTTCCGAGTACTCGTCCACAGCCACCCGCACGTACTCTGCGAGTCGTCAGGTGAGTCTGACGTACGGAATGGTTTTGTTGCTCTTTTTTTTCTTTTTATGCTTCCCTTTTATGATCTGTTTTTTATATTTCTTTTCGTTCTTTCCTCTTCTTCGGAGGGAGGTGGAGCATAGCTACTTCCAGTGTTTTGCCGCTGAGGACGAGGACCCTTGTGAGACCATGTAGCGACACACCCGGTGCTTTTCCGGGCCTTCAGACGCCCATGTGTGAGCTGTGAAATACCACCGTCACCAGTTGTGTTCACGACCCTCATGTCAGAGGCACGGTAGCTTTTCAATGCGTGTCTCCGTGCGCGTCAGACCTCTGTTCTCTTTTCTGTGTTCGTTGCTTTCACTTCTTCTATCTTTCGATCTCTCGGCGATTTTTCTTTTTTTATATTTACATATAGGCGAACTCTTTCTCTTTGTCGTGTTACTCGCTGTGGTCCAGTTGATGTTACGCTTCTTTCCTTTCTTTCGTCTTTTTCCCCTTGAGTATATCCAAAGCTGATCGTTTCCAGTCAGCAAAGCAAAGGGACCAAGTCGCCAAACACTGGAACAAAACGAAAACAAAAAAAGAAAAAACGGGTTCACATGGTCATGTTCATCTATTGTCACTTGTTATCCCATCTCATCACTTTCTTTCGTGACACGACTGTTGGTGCCGATGTGCTCTCTTCTTTCTGCTACTGTGTCCCATGACGCATGCCCACGTCCGCGATGGCCTTTCACGTGCGTATCATTTCCCCGTGGGTAGCGTTCACAACACCTCTCTTGCAGGGGCAACCACCTGGTCTATCGTTTCTAATCTCCTTCGAACGCAAGGAGGCTTCCTGGACCCTCAACGTGTTCCCTTTCCTTCACACGGGAATAGGGGTTCTCACTGAGCTTCTGACGGGCTACGGGATAACCTTGTGTGTTTTTCTGCGCAGCAGACGGCCCCATCGTCCCTACAGCTCCGCACCTGAACCGTTTTCTGCTCTTGTTTTTGTTTCTTTCCATACAGACGTTTGTGTTCCAGATCCCCTTCTTTTCCTGTTTTTCTTCGCTTTTTGTTTGTATGTTCGTTTGACCCGTTCCTTTCCTTTCGATTTGTACTTGCTCCCCACAACAATTCCGTACATTGCTGTGTCTCTATTCCATCTGAGTTTTCTTTATCTAGCAGATCCGATTGTCGGTTTCCCTTGTCATTGCTTTGCCCACGTGTTCTGTCTATCATTTAAGAGAAACAAAAACTTTTAAAAAGGAGATGACTAAAGGAGCGCTCATTTAGAAAAAAAATAGCGCGGTCACGGCGTTGTCGTGTTTCTTATTCGGAAGTGAGAGACGGCTTGCACCCAGAATGCGAGAGAGTGAGAGAGAGCAATCACGAGAGGCGTTAACTTCACCGAGACGCTTTCTACGACACAAGACGCCGGGGGAGTTCGTGCTGAGTACGATGCAACAGCTTTCACAGCACCAATGGAACCACTCGGAGCGCCCCTGTGCACGGAGGATTCATGGTGTCAGAGCCTAGACCTCGCGCCTATCCCCCACCAGAGGCGCGCCGATGTGCCCCCAAGGACGACCACAAGCTTCTGGAAACACGTTTTAGGCTCTCCGGCATGTCGATGGCATTGACGTCTTTCGCTTCTTTTTCTTCTATCCTCTCCCGTCATCATCTCTCATTTCCTCACAGATATCGCTTCTCTTCTCGACTCCCATTTGTACGAGTCCTCCTCTCATTAAAAACAAAAAAAGCAACACGCTTGCCGCACAAAAGGTTCTTCTCGTTGTTTTCCATTGCTATTCAAAGAAGGAACAGAATTTCCAGATATTACTATCACTGTTCGATCTCTGTAGCTTGATCGACCGCATACTAAACCAATACGCCTTGATTGTACTTTGTTTCACCAATGGAGGATAACCACGACGACAATAACCAGAACAACGCCAACCCCCCACCAGCACCCGTGAAGGCGGAGGGCCAGGCCAAGGATGCAGGTCAGCCGCAGCAGCAGGTGTCTCTCAAGGTGGTGAACGCGGACGGCGCGGAGATGTTCTTCAAGATCAAAAAAGGTACGCAGCTGAAGAAGCTGATTGACGCGTACTGCAAGAAGCAGGGCATCACCCGCGCCTCGGTGCGCTTCCTCTTTGACGGCTCTCCGATTGACGAGTCCAAGACGCCGGAGGACCTTGGCATGGAGGACGACGACGTTATTGATGCGATGGTGGAGCAGACGGGTGGCTCCGCGTGAAGAAAGAAGGAGGCATCGCACTGCTCCCAAGAAATGCAAATCAGGAGAATTGTGATGGGTGGATCTACGGGCAGAAGAGAGAATATTCTCGTTTTCCATGTTTGAAAAAGCCTACTGGGACGTGTTTAACGAAGAAGCTTGGGTGCAACGGTCTCCGGTTACATTCTCGGCTTGTCCCCGTGACGATCCATGTCTTGATATATATGTTTTTTTTTCTGACGTTTCCATTCCGCCACGCGTCGATTTGTGTCTTTTTTTTTCCAGTTGACTTTCTCACTATCAACAACAAACATAGAACACCCCTATACGCCGATTATTGACGATTTCCCCTCGACTAGCACGCATGCACGTACTGACACCCTTGGCCACTCCGGCTATTAATATTCTGTTTTCCTCTTCTCGTTCCCGATGAAGTTCCTTTGGCGTCTTGAATGATCCCACGCAGCAGCGCACAGAAAGGAGAAGAAGAGAACATTCGGGGAGAAATCAAAAGTAAGAAATCCATACAAAAAAGGAAAGAAAACAAGAGTGATGCAGAAGGAAAAAGTAACAAAGGGAAAAGGAAATAATTCGGTGAGGCCGCAGATATGGAACTCTCCCCTGGTGACTACCCGTAGCGTCACCCCTAGTGGCAGAGCGACTTCATTTACCGACTCATCTGTGTCACTTGATTTTGCAATGCTTCTTTCTCGGTAGCATTCGAGTGATGGATGAGTGAAATGCACACGCACGCTCGTTCTGCTTGTGGAGTCCTTCCTGTCTCCATGACAAGGGACTTTTTGGGAGTCATCGGCCCCTCACAGGATAGCGTCGAGAGGACCCACTTCCCGGAAGTCCCTTCACGAAGCTGGATCCTTTTGCACGTTTCCTAGACACCGTAGATGACATATATTTACCCTCTTCATGAGCGCTTCCCAAATACAAGCTAGCACACCCATCTCTCCTTGAGTCCCTCGTTTTCGAACCTTTGTCTGGTCTTCACCCATAGAATCACTCTCGATCCCCCCCCAAGTCTCTCCTCTACGAGCCTTTTCTCCTCCACTTCACGCAAAGAACAGAAAAGGAAAAAAAAAACATCGTTCGTCGACGCGACCATCAAAAAATGTCTGCCACTCCGGTAGCTTCTGGGGCACCTCAGACGCTTGTGAAGCGCAAGCTGACCAAGAAGGAGATTCATTTCTATGTGAACTCCCTCATTATCGAACTCACCAAAAAAGAGTTCCAGGACAAGCTGCGGGAGGAGGCCAAGAAGGAGCCGATTCCGCGGACAGGAGACGAGCTCTTGGATCGGTTCGAGGTCGTGCAGGCGGCCTTCTTCAGTGAGCTGCCCTTGAAGGTCCCGGCAGATGAGAGCACCCCACCGGAAGGCGATACGGCTCCAACCGGTTCTGGCGACACCAAAGTCATCTACTGCGATGGGGAGGACATTATCGCGCAGACAAAAATCGCCGCACAAACCTTTCCCGATGCAGAAACGGAGCGCCTGCTCATGCGCATGTGTACCGCCCTCGAAGCGCAGGTGTACTCCATCTCCACCACGGTGCCCGCGCTTCGGCCGGTCGCCGACCAGGTGGAGCGCGAGGCGGCGATGATGTCGGGTGGCGCGCACGGCCACAGCCACGGTGGCCAGCCCTGCAATCACAACCACAGCCATGGGCACAACCACAGCCACGGCGGTGGTGGTGGCGCGGGTCCCTTCCGTGGCACCGGTCGTGACGGCAACGTGATGCCGCAGCCCACCCCTGAAATGGAGCGCATGATGGAAATGGCAATGGGCACGCTCAACCCCGAGCAACGGGCCACGCTGGAGCGCGTGCAGCAGACCATGAACGGCGGCAGCCCGCCGGCCCCAGAGGATATGCAAAAAATGTTTCTCATCCAGCAACACATCATGGCGTTTATGAATACCATGGAGAAGTTTATGGGTGGCGGCGGCGCCGGCGGTGGGGCGGGAGCGGGTCGAGGGGGACGGAAGATGTAGCGTGCCTGAAGCTGAAACGAGAGCAGCGTGAGAAGCAATATTTTTTTATTGTGGGGATGTATCATCAGTCCTCACTTTGGTATGACGATGAAGTGGCGAAGTTCGAAGGCACCAAGGAAAATTTGTCTATTGTGTTGTGGTGCTTTCTATTTGGGATCACGGTGCCGTTTCACCTTTGTTGGTTCCCCCAGTTGCTCAACTTCATAAGGAATCCTTGTCCCTCGTAACGTTGTTCCTCCACGACTCGGAGTGTCCCATGCCACGGGAAGTCTCAACACTTGTACAAAAACGTCCGACGGAACTTGAGAGAGTAAACGAAAAGTGCCTTCGGGGGAAGCCGCCACTCACACGTAGGCTCTTGAACCCTTCCTCTTGGTGAGCACGGGGAACAGACAAGCGAGTTTCTGTGTTATGGCTCCATCAAGCTCATTTCTTCGTCGTATGGATGGCTGCTTGCCAGCGAGTTCATGTGATGGCACCACACTCTTTCTGCCTTTCTCTCTTCTCTTCTTCTCGTTGCGTGCGATTCCCTCGTGTGAGAAATACAAAAACACGAAGGGTCTGTAAACGTTTGAAGAGCACGTAGAACTGTCAATCCTTTCTTCTTCCATATTTCGCAGCTAGACGGTAGCGCGTGACTTTTGCCTGTTATTCGGCAGGGCAAAAAAAAAAAAAACGGAGGCGCGCTGTCAGACAGGAGATGCCACCAAAGAAGATAAAAAGCCGTGGCGGACAGTCCGCGGGGCGTGAGTCAGCATCACGGTCCAAATCTACCGTCTCCGTCCCCACGTCACCGTCGCCCAAGAAGGACCTCATGAAAACGAAGGGATCGGTGCTGCTGCGGCAGGCGCAATCCACCAACAAGACCCAAACCCCGCAACGCAGCACGAGCCGTGCATCCGCTGAGCGACTGCAGACAGCGAAGAAGTCAGTATCACCTGTACACCGATCATCCCGCTCTCTGCAGCGCACGCGCACTTCTGTGGACGCGGATGGTCAAGAGGAGCACCGATTCTCCAACGTAGCTGAGGGTGGGCTCGAGGTTTCTGCGCTTGCGATTGCGGCACTACCGGAAGAAGACATGGAAGTGACACGGCGCAGTCATACAACGCACCACAGCAAAGGCGCGTCCTCGCTGGAGCGCTATCCTGAGGAGCAGATGGACAAAGCTGCTGCTGGCATAGAAGACCCCATGATGGTGCGGTCTGTCGCACCAGGGTTGACGCCTCCGCAGCGTACTAGGCAGAGTGTCAGGGGCACGCGTGGCACCGCTGACGTTAGTCCGCGGGCCTCTCTGTTCGCGCGCACGCCAACTACCGCCGCACTTCACGACCCTTCTCCAGGTACACATTCTGACACGACGCCGACGACGAGGAGCGTTCGCCCTCCACTCTCAAGGCCCTCCGCGCTCCGCTCCCCGTCGCCCGCAGTGTCACCACGCGCGCGATCGAAAGGCCAGAGGCACGCCGCGCCTGCCGAGCCGCAGGTCACCTTCTTTCACCACTTTGAATCGATGCGGCCCATTCGCATTCGGGTGGGTGTCGTGCCGCTGCCCGGCCTTCGCAGCGGGCGTGCGGGCAAGCGGAGTCGGAGCGGCTCCCCGCAGGGCAACTCTCCCCTAGCAAAGTGGTTGTCTCGCGAAGCGGACACGGTGCGGACAGGCGCTTCAGACGGCCATGTCCAGGACGGCGCCGTGCCACGCACCCCTCACACCGCCACGGCCGTTCCGTCCTTTGCGCTCGACCGCCAGGCAGCGCTGCTCTCCGCACACGAGGTCACCTACGTGGAGCGGTTCCTCCCACCGCGTCGCTTTTACCGTACGGGCGATGAAGCGACGGGGGCCACCGACGCATCACGCGGCGCAGGGGAGGAGGTCGTTGGTTGGGCAGGCGTCTTCTCTGGGATTCCATTGGTACTGCCAGGAGCAGCCCCCGCATCCTCCCCTAACGGAGCATCCGGTCATGAGACAGAGCGTCCCGGTGGCCTCTACAAATCTGTCCGATCCTTGCTGCCGGCGGTGTTGACAGGAGGGCCACGGTCACCGCCGCCCGCAGACATGGAAGTGGATTGTGCGGGCTCCATCACGGTGGTCCTCGCCCCTAACACGTAAGGTCTTTGTCGCTTTGTTGGGTTAAGAGATGACTGTCGTCGTAAACGAACTTGCTGTTCGTGTGTGTTTTGGGTGTCGGCTAAGCGTGATACGTGTGCTCGCGTCGACCACAAGTTGTTAAGTTTGCACCTTCTTATGGACCTCGATAGAGGCTTGTTTGTTTCCCACCCCTAGCTGCATTCTCTACAGCGCACACCTAGAGCAAACACGAATGCGGAAACGATACAGGAGGAACTCCAAAAAGCGTCTTCTTGAAGAAAGCTGTGACCACGGAAATAGCCTTTGTCGGCCTGATTTCAGCCGTGGTGTTTTCGTACCTTTCGCGCACGTCTTGCTGATGGGCACCCTGACAAACCTGCTTGGCTGCGAAGCCTTCTACAACCTATGTACTGCACATCCTCCTCTCCGGTTTCATGGCTGTTGGAAATGTCTCACAGACTTTCTTCTCAGAAATCCTAATCTCCTTTTATCCACCGTCATTCATTTTTGCCACCCCCCACCCCAGTCTACAGAAATCCGTTTCAGAACCTGTATCTTGCGTTGCACAGGCACACCATGCCTCACGCTCCGAAGCCGAAACCACATCAGGACACTTCTGAAGGGTCTGGAAGCAAGAGGAAAGTGCCCGCATCACCACCACGCCCGGCGATTCAAAACAATGCCTCGACAAGGAGCAGAAAGCCGTCGCCGCGTACCAAGCCTGGTGTCACCATCCGACCCGTCCAAGCACAGGGAAAGCAAGCGAACCCGCCGTCGTGCAGAGTGGGGACCAAGAAAGAGCACCGACACATCACTGCCTCTGAGCGGTTGCAGCGCCGTCGCAATGCGGCCCTTCGAAGAAGATTCGCTCGCCTCAAGCGCCTGGCCGACGCGGCGCCACCTGCTCGGGGTTCAGAAGGATCAGATGACGCCACCATCCTCCTTGCGGCCTTTCAGAAACTCCCTCACAGGGTTCTGGGGTCCCTGACACAACTCAAATAATCATGTTCCCATGCTCCGTGCTATGGAGAACCAGAAAGCTCCCTCTGTCCTCACAATCGTTTTTTTTTCCTCCTAACTCTTCTTATCTTCATCCCTTCGAATATGTTTTTATTATTATTTTAAGTCTCTTCACTGCTACTGCTTCCTACAACTCACTCAAACATCGAGAAACGAAACGGCAAAAAGGAGATAACGGGACGTGCACTAATGGTCTCTGGAAGGGGCCACAGCTCACAGCCAACCCACTACCGCCAACTCCGGCGCAATGCCACTTCCTATTTCCGATGGAATTCGGTTGTATGGAGATCATCTGATGCTTGACTTGCTTTCACTTCTTCTTCTACCGCTTCACTACGGTGCCTGCATGATGGGAAGCGTAACAGTATAGTAGCTTCGCCTATTTTGTCCGTATTCACTTTTTTTTTTCGTATTTAAAATAAAAGATTTCTCACTTATCCCGAAGTAACGATTAATATTTTCTTTCTCTCCTCGCTGTTTTATTTACACTCGCTTGTAAGCACCATTAATTTTAACGTTGAAACCCCGCAGAACCAAAACACTGGATAAGCAGCCGGCAAAAAAAATAAATAAGCTGTTCACGCACCGAACACGACGCCACTCGTTCGCGCACCAGCAAAAACAAACATTAACATCAACTAGGTGTAGCTTCACATACAGTCTTGCCGTAGCAAGTACAACCATAAAGGAGTATTTGTAATACTTGTTCGCTTCACACACGCACACACCAAATGCTTCGTACTGGAAAGCCACGCTCGGAGGGCCAGATCTTCCACCGCCGCCTCTTGAGCGAGTACATTACTGACTTTACCCTGGACAACTATGTCGCCTACTTTGAGCTGAAGGCAATCCTCAAGAAGATTGAGGGTCTGCGCGAGGAGGGTGATAAGCGCATCCGCGAGCACATTCAACACGTCGGCGAGGGAAGGTCTGCCGTTACGTCGCATCGCGTGACGCCGGTGAGCTCCCACGCAGGACGCACGTTTCCTTCCTCTGTGACGACAACAGTGTCAGAGAACCCGGCGAGCCCGTACAGTAAAATGGTGGTGAGCCCCACGGAGGCGGCAACCCCGAAGCGTTCGCTTCCTCGCCACAGCAGCGTGTCGGTCTTTGTGGACCCCATCTGCAGCCCTGCCGTGGTGAACATGAGTCCTCTCGAGCTCCAGGAGGAGCTCATCGCCGCGGACCCAGCCATCGCAAACATCTTTGCCCAGCGCGAGGAGCAGCACAAGAAGTTCTTTGACACCCTTCAGATGTCATACAAGAAGGTGAAGGCCTTCATCATCAACCTCGAAAAGGACATCATTGTCGCCATGATGAAGCTGCACAAGATGACCGAGGAAGACCTTCGCACGCCCGAGAATATGGACTACATCCCGAGCATCTATCTCCAGCTGCAGAGCGTTCTCAAGTACCGTGAGCTGAATCTGGTCGCCTTTCGTCGCATTCTCCGCAAGTTCCTCGAACGCTGCGCGTGCGACAGCCTCGACCTCCAACACCGCGTGACCGAGGTGGACGGGGTCATCAGCAAGAGCAACGTCTCGCAGCCCTCCCTGGACCTCCGCGCCATCTCTCTCGAGCTGATGGCCATCTACGGCACGGTGTGGAAGCTCTCCTATGAGGAAACCCTCGACAAGTTGCAGCAGTACGTCGCCCGCAGCGGTCGTCTCGCCCCACGCATCCTCCCCATGGGTCACACTTTCTTTTCGCAGAACGAGAACCACTTTCCGCCTCACCAGGAGCGTCCTGGGTCGTTTGCGATTCGCGTGCTCGCCGGCACCCGCAGCCTCCTGTCGGAGAAGATGATTACCGAGGTGCTGCAGTGCCCTCGTTACTCCTCCGAGTGCTGCGGGAAGTTTGCCAATGGTGAAGTCAGCGTTAACCTTCGCGGTAAGGTGCGCGGCGATGATGTGTTTCTCGTGCAATCAATGGTGGCGGATGAGAAGGACAACTTCAGTAACTCGGACGCCGTGATGGAGTTGATGCTGTTGGCCCATGCCGCGCAGCTCGCTTCGGCAGCCCGTATTACGGCTGTCATTCCGTACCTTGCCTACACCCGCAACGTCGCCTCCATTGCAGCGATTGCGGAAATGATGGAAGCCATGGGCTGCAACCACGTCGTGACGGTGGACATGCACTCGGACCAAGTCGAGGGCATGTTCTCGATCCCGATGGAGAGTATCTCTGCCAAGTACGAGTTCGTCCAGTACATTGTGAATGAGCTCAAGAACCAAGGCAATGGCTTCAACAACATCACCATTGTCGCCCCGAATGGCAACTTCCTCGGCCGTGCCAAGGACTTTGCCGACGCCATGATGCGGTACGGTCAGCTCGACAGCGAAGAACAGTTTGTCTCCGTCTGCACGGCGGTGAAGCGGCTCAACGTTCGCTCGCAAAAGGACAAGGAAGGTCGCGGTGGGGCAGCGGCCACTCGGGCGGGCTCACCGACGAGCAGCGAACCCGGCCGTGGGTCTCCCGTCGTCATGGATGGCGCGAGCTCTATCGAAGAGGGCTTCTCGTCGCCGCTCGCGCCTCCGCAGCGCTCGCTGGGCTTCTCTCCAGGGCCCAAGGGTACAGGCGGCAGCGAGATTCCTGATGCAGCGGTGGCGTCGGGGGAATGCAGCCCCACGTCGCCCAACGTGTTTGACACGCATTTCTCCGAGATGGACGCGGCGGTGGCCGCCAATATGGGCCGCCTCCGCCGCGACGAGGTCCAGTCGCGTGGGAGTAACGCGAACAGCAACCCAGGGGCGCCGGGCGGGACCGGAGATCTCGAGTACCGCAGCAGCAGCACCCTGGGCATCGAGAAGGCCCTCCGAAAGCAGGAGGTGGGCCGCCGCGCGGTGGTGACCCACCAGGTGGAGGAGACCACAAAGGAGTACGAGAACTACACGCTTGTCGGTGATGTGGCGGGGCGACTTTGTGTCATTCTGGACACCGTCATTGACGAAGCCCTCAACATTTGCCAGGTGGCACAGTCCTTGCATGCGAACGGCGCGGAGCGCATCTTCCTGGTTGCCACCCACGCCGTGCTGTCTGGGAAGTGCCGGGAGCGTCTGATCAACTCCCCCATTGAGCTTATTATCGTGACGGACTCTGTAAACCAGGACGAAGCGATGCGTGAACCGAAGCTCGCGAAGAAGCTTCGTGTGGTGCCGCTGTCGCCACTGCTTGCACGCGCTATTGAGAAGATCCACTCGGAGAACACACTGTCGACCATGTTTGATAAATAGGCGTTTCCTGCACGTTGTTGTCGTTATTGTCTTTTTTTCAGTACCAAGCGCACGTTGGGTGGATGCCACACAACTCATTTGGGCAGAGGGAAGAAGGGAGTTGTCTCTTTCTTCTCCTCTCTCCCACTTCCCATTTCACATGTCCTCCGGTTGCATGTGTCTCATTCTCGGTGGGGCATCTTGTTCGCTTTAAAAAAAAAATTCTTTGGTTGAATCATGAATGATAAAGAGCGTTTGGTGCCTTCTTTCATGTCCGTAACCTCTCGGTCACCTAAGACAAAAAAAAAATATGTTAGACGCCCATGGTTCAGGGTGTCTCAAGGCCGGTTGCGGATCGCCGTGAGTACGTGAAGGAGGGAATTGATGTGTCCACAGCAAGCGCCTGTGGAAGGAGGAGGAGGATTGCTGCAGGCAGGGGATCTTGCGTTTCGCTCGCAGGTCTACGGAGACAAGAGGCAATGTTGGAAATGAGTCCTGGCACACCGCCCTGTAGCAATACATGTGCTGCAAGGAGACACATGTGGGAACTATAGTTGTACAATGAATCTCTTGACAATGGTCATGCCTTTCAGCAAAGTTACTCTGTATCACCTGACACACATCTCCGTCCTCCTTCTATATATTTGTTTCAAAGATTACTTGCACACCCCAGTTCTTGGGTACTCCCTTTGCTGTAGTTGTCACAGCCCTTGTTAGATTGACGGAATTTAATTAGTATCACCGTTCTCTCGCTGGTGATGGTGTTTATCGGTATCCTTCGCACTTTTCGTTTTTCCGTTCAAGTTCCACACCATTGCTTTCCTTTGCTTTCTCCGAATTCCCCTTCCTCCTCCTTCACGTCGCGGCAGCTGCGATGCGTCGAGCGCTCAGATTTCTTGTGGTAGTGTTGTACTGCTGGTGGGCACTGTGCGTGCTCTGTCATTCTGCGGCCGCAGCAGCATCACAGAATGGGGTCACCAGCAACCACGACATGGTTGTGACACGACATCCAGTGCTGGAACCGGTGGCGGCCTCGCAGTGGCAGCACGCAGGCGCGTTACCGTACCCCGTTTTTCACGCTTCGCATCTCTTCATCAACCAATCCTTGTTCCTGCTCGGTGGCTGCCCCACAAGGGATTGCGCTCCCTCCCACGTGAGCGGCATCAAGGATGCGCACTACTACACCTCGCTGGAGTACGAGCCGGCGACGGGAAGATCACACGTCTCAGAGGCGCTGCTACCGCTGCAGGAGGAGCGCGGCATTGCCGGGGAACACGCAGCGGTGGCGATTACAGGCACGGTTTACGTGGTACGTTCGTGCTCGCTTTCCTTGTCCGACCATGAGCGGGAAGCCGTCATGCGAGGCCTCAGCGACGGCGTCGCAGGGCATGTGGATGCCACAGGAGAAGACGGCACAATAAGCTTCTGGCAGAGGGTCTCTTCCTCCCTGTCCTCCCGTCGTCATGGCTGGGCAAAGCCCAAACGATCTTCCGCAACGCACCAAGAAGAACAGCGCCGCGGTCTTGCCTCAGCCTACTCCCCCATTGTTGCCCTGTACCCGGACCTTCCTGCCATCAACGAAACGTTCTATGTGCTGCCGTCCAACCGCGCCCGCGTCAATGCGAGTTGCGCTGCGCTGGGAAACCAAATCCTCATCATGGGAGGTGTCCTTGTGGAAAGCGGGAGACTCACAAGCAGTGTCGACGTCTTTGACGTCGTGACACGGCGCTTTGACACCGACGTGGCCTTTCTGACAGAGCCTGTCATGTCACCCGCGGTGGTGTCCACCAGCGAAGGCACGGTGGTGGTTGCCGGTGGCTGGACGAGCGGCAGTCGCATGACCGCTCCGTCTGCTGCAACACAAGGAGGACGGCCAAAACTCCGCGAGCTTGAGCTAACGGCCGGCACCGTCCTTGCACGATCCAAGTCCGTTTCCGTTCTCATGTATGACCAAGGGGAGGAAGGCTGCGTCACGGAACTCGCCAACGTTCCTAGCTCGGTGGCGCGAACTATTGTGGCAGACCCGCTGGGCTGTCACGCCTTTGTCTTTGGCAGCAACATCCTTGTGGGGAATCACAACATGAGTCACATGGCGGTCTTTGATCTGCGCGCCGCCGCAGAGGAGAGGCGCCAGACTCGTCTGCGGCCCAAGGTGGGAGAACGTTCCTCTGCCACCACGGTGCTATCCGCGCGCTGGCACGTGATGGAAGCGAGGGGCACCATGCCGGAAGTGCCCACCGCTTCAGATGTCCAAGTCCTGGGTATCTTCTCTCCCATCATTGCAATGACAACGGAAACCATACCCGCGGGTGCTTCCTCGACAATGAAATACGTTTCCGACTGGTTCGCTGTGAACACAGATTCGTCCTCTGCGTCGACGACAGAGCCAAATGTCACCACCACCACCACCACTACTACTTCGGTTCCCACATCGACCGAAGCACCCCCACCCCTTGTGCATAACATGACTGTGGTGAGATTCCTGAGGCTCGGGGGCGAGTTGCTCGTTCAGGAGACCCACCCTGAGCCTCCCGCATCCAGCAGCTCCTGCTCCAGCTCCAGCTCCAGCTCCAGTGAGAACACGACAAGCAGCAGCGACGAGAACCACACGAGCACTGTGCCTCCTGTTAGTCACAAGAGGTACGAAGAACAACATTCACAGGTCGTAGACGTCAACCCACAAACACTCAGAGAGACCGAGCAGGAGCTCACCCCATTTACTGGAGGACAGCCGTCTCCCTCTTCCCCAGGTGCGACAACAAGCACTCGCGTCGCGGAGAAGGGTGACACCTCGACGTATTTCGTGCCCGCCTTCAATGTGTCGACTCTCCTTCTGGACAACCACACGTCCACCGTCCACCCGGACGACAGTGAGGACAGTGACGACAGCGTGCCACCGAGTTTTTTGTTTCTACCAACGCCTGACCTTCCTGCAGATCACACGATTGACGCGCCCACCGGTCAAATTACGCTCTCGATGCCGCCAACGCTCGACTACACCGCGTTCTGTAAGAGCAGTCGCACTCGCCTAGAAGCCTTTCCCAGTGCAGGTGCCATTCGCCAAGCAGAGGTTCTATACGGTACAGTGTCCCTGAAGGACGTGCATGTGTCTCGGACGAGTCTCTGTGCACTGCGATTGAGCAGTCGCCGCGATTGTCTGGGCAATGCCGCTGGCACGCTTGACGCCGCCTACGATGGCAGCCCCGGCGCTGTCCTGGGGTTCAGCGCCTCAGGAAGCTCTCGCCCCGTCTACGTCTGTGTCGGTGTTCGCGTCCACGTGCCTCCCTCTTCTTACAATCCGTTTGAGCCGGTGTGTGAGGACAGGCTCTGGTTCCACGTCCTCAACCCCCGCACACCACTCACCATCGAGGCGGGGAGTTCCCCAACGACGGCGACCCCAGAGCCGCCTCACCCGACTGTCGATCCGGAGAGTGACAGCAGCGACAGCAGCAGCGGGGAGGATTCCGGTGTTGAAACAGCGTCAGCGGTTCTCTACATTCTGTGCGTAGTCGCCGTGCTGACGTTGATTGTCGCCGTGCTCCTGGTGGCAAAGCTGCAGAAACTGCCAGAGGACGGCTTATTGACGCTGGCCAACCCCAGCGGTCGGGGAGCTTCTTATTCTGGAGTCTCGCAGAGACATGGTCCGTTTCTGCATATGTCTGCAGAGGAGAGGCGACGTGAGCGTCGCAGGCAGCGTACTGGAAGTCTCGAAGGCGAAGGCCTTGGCGATGACAGTGCGGTTGGCGGGGCAGACGGAGACGAGACGCATCGCGTGTTAGGACCCCGTGAGCGAGAGGCGCGGGCGGCGGAACAGCTGCTGCTGGAGCGTCTTGATGTGGCCGGGACCATGGTACGGCGGCACGGACGGTACCGCGTCCTCTCCCGCATTGGTGAGAGCGCACACTCCTTGGTGTTTTTGGTCATGCGCAAGTCTGTCCCACGCCCACAAGCAGCGCCACCGCCAACGGCACAGCTGCACACAAGCCACGGGCATGCTCCACCCGAAGGAGCTTCACCCCATCCAGCCACTTCACCACATGCCGTGGAGCCCAGCTCGACCCGAACTCTGGTGCTCAAGTTTATAGAACTGCCGTCAGAGAGTCTACGCGCAGAGGCGGCAGGGCAAATGCAGCGCCTCCGGGACTTACCCGACTACCACCCGTTTCTCCTTCGCCCCGTGGATATTTTCGTCAATTACGATTTTCAGCATCAACTGATGCACGAAAGCCTCGTCGGCATGTACCTCACTCAGCAGCAACTGCAGGAGCAGGCGGCGCAAGAACAGCAAGAGCGACAGGCTCACGGGCGCCGTGCATTCGACAGGTTTCGCCCTTGGCACGGAGGAGGAAACAGCGGTGGTGAAGGGGCCGTCAACACATTGCCTCTGCCCTTTATCTTCCGTCAACCGCACGGGCCAGGGAGACGTCGAGGCGGTGGGAACGGCTTTGCGTACAATGAAGAGGATCCGCTCCTTGGCGGCGGTGGCGGGGGGCTGGGCGATCCACTCTTCCGTGGGCACCTCCAGGACTCTTCGTACAGTGGCAGCACGCCCTTTACAGGCCTGCCAATCCTGGACGACGAAAGCGAGGTCTCCCCGCTGTCCAAGGATGGCACGGACGTCTTTATCGTCGACTCCGATGACGACGACACATCCGGCAGTGAAGACGCAGATGGAAAGGAGAGTGTTGATCGAAAGCACACGTCCATGCGTCGCACAGCGCAGACTCTCCATCGTGACTCATACAGTACTGAGCAACCCTCGTATTCGATGGAGCGAGATACGGCAAGACTCTCTGCCCCCGAAGGCCTAGACAAGGCAGCGACAGGGAGTGAAACGATGCCACCATCCTTGACATCCACCCTTCAGCAGACCAGAGCGGTGTCGGCCGTGTCGCTCACGTCCCTTGTGGACGCCAGCGGTGCAGGGGGTACAAGCGCTCCTGCATCACGCGCACCGCGGGGCGACGAGGCATTGGAGGAGAGCCTCCTCGGACCGCCACCACCACACCAGGAGAGCACCGCCACATACTCGGAATCTATGGAGGACCCGAATCGGCACGCAAGGCCAGGTGACCATGAGGATGCTCACAGGCCTGCGTCATTGAATCCACCTGCCACTCAAGAAGAACGTCACACGGGCGGTGCGGACGACGAGCGCGAGCCCTTGTTGCTTCGGCACGGAACGAGCGGTGCAGCGCCGCCCACGATGGAGAGTAGTGCTTTGAGGAACGATCCCAGCAGAGGCTATGATGCCTTCGGGCATAGTACGTACTATGAAGCGCTAGATGGACACGAGCGGGAGCGGGCCAACCTCCCCTGTGCGCAGGCAGCACCGCGTCACCCCATTACCCACGGGGGCAGAGGTCGCGGACGAGGAGGCCGTGGGGGCCGTGGGGGTATCTGCGGCGTGCGGTGGCAGCTGCTGACGGCGCACCAACGGCCTTACATGCCAACCCCGCGGTACGCCTTTGTCGTCATGCCTTACGAGCGCCACGGTGACCTTGCGCGGTTCATTCAGCAGCAACAGGAGATCGCCAAGCTGGAGCGGCAGCTGGAGGACGTGCGGGCGCGAAAGCGGAAGCCCCCGCAGGGACGTGTTGCGACGTCTGGGTTTGAGCCTCCAGACGGCAAGGATGGAGTGACTAGTTCCGCAGCCACGCGTGGTGTTGCTCTATTTCCAGAAGCGGTTATTGTGTCCGTGGCGTACCAGTTGACTTCCACGCTAGCCCATCTGCACGGACAAAGTCCCAGCTTTCTCCATGGAGCCGTCACAGGAAGCAACGTCCTTCTGCGGGTTCCCTCACCAGGCACGCAAATGGCACCACCACACGCCAACGCGGTTCCTTCAGCAACGTCCACGGAAGATCCTGTGCCAGTGCCTGTTTCTGACCAGCTTCTGCATTCCCACGCAAGCGATGCTGCGGTGCTTGCCTCGTACCATTCGCCTACCTCGCGGGCACCGTCTTTCGCACAGCAAGACTTCACGCAAATCCTACGGCAAGGGGCGGAGGCTCTGACGTATCTCCCTATCGTGCTCGCGGACGGAGGCATGGTGAGCACGTGGACCCTTCATGAGCTGCCGTGGCGATTGCACGTGCTAGCGAGCCTCTATCCCTTCACACCACTGGAACAGCACTCGCAGGCAGGGGAGTGGATTCCCGGTCCCCTATCCCACGCGCAGAACGGTGAATCCAGAAATGAGCTGGGCTATGCCGCGGATAACAGGCTTCTGATGTCTCTGGACGACAGCGCACCGCGGGCGAGTGGGTGGGCAACAAAGAAGAGGTTTTCGTATGACGCTCGAGGCATCGACAGGGACGTGCAAGCAGCCTTCGACGAGGACGAAGGCGAGGACGACGATACCCACCACAGCGTGACCGCAGGCGAGGCTGGCAGCACGCTCGACGGACGGCGTGCGCTACGTTTCTCCCGAGACGGCCGTTCCTGGCTTGAGGACCCCACTAACGGTGATGCACTTGGCAGGTTCCTCGCCTTCTTTATCGAGATGCCTGCCACTGTCGTACCAGAGCAGGTGCTTGCTTGTCTCATTGTGAATGAAGTGCTGCCCACAACGTGTGCACGGCGGCTCCTGGAGAGTGGCGCGCTGCAGGGCGGTCACGTACAGCTACCCCTGCAGCGCCGCTTCTTGGCTTACCGACAGTGGCAGCAACAACAGCAACAACACCAGCGACCCCATCATCGGCAGAGGCAGGCTAGAGAAAGGAACAAGAGAGACAGGAAGCGTGGTACAAAGGAGCGCCATCGCACGGACAACAGGTTTGAAAACGGCGAACAGAACGGGGAGGGAGTTTTCGGTGCACCACCTGCACCAGAGACTGCTCGAACGGACGGTCGCCGGAGGAGACGTCACGGTCCGGATGACATCGAGGACCGCCATGACCGGGCCACCGCCAGCAGTGCCACCAGTACCACCACGGGCATGACGGCGCAGCAACTCACAGCGCAGGCGGCGCTGCTCCACTACATTGCTCACCACGCGACCGCGGGCGACATGTGGGGCATCGGTTGTATTCTGTTTGCTGCTGTCATGGGAACGGCGGACGGCTTCCACGAGAAGCGGAACTTCAGCAACCCGTTCATTCAGGGTCACCGTCGTGCGGGGGCGGGTCACCACCACCAACACCACCATCACCACGGTCCGCACGAGTCCTTTCAGTCGGGTACGGTAGCTGAGGAGCGGGCGCGACGCCAGGACCAGAAGGCTCAAGCCATGCAGCAACGCTACTTGCGGAACTTGTCCGCGCGTGCGGTGGCGGCCCTTGTCGCCGATATTCTTTGTGCAACACAGAATCGGAGCGACAACGAAGTTACCGAAGCGACTGCGGATGAGCAGATTGAACGTGTCGCTGAGACAACCGGTCCGTCTGTGGCGGGGAACAAGGCCACTTCAGGGGTTGTCGAGGTTGAGGCGGGCTCTTCGCCCGACACAAGCGCCGTGCTGGTCTCTGCCGACGCCGCCGCGGTGCCTGACGAGAGCGCGTCGCGAACGGTGGCATCAAGAGTCTCGCCTCAGGCAAGCGACAACGACGAGGTGGCCTCGACGTCCGCGGACAGCGCTGACAGCACCAACACGAGCGTCGAGCGTCGTCGGCAGCGTGTGGAAAAGCTTTTCCGTGCATCCGCTCCAACGACTCCGATGCTTCCGCCTGTAATGGCAGCACAACCGTGCAGCCCCAACCGCCCTAACGGAAAAGACAGTATCAAGGTGGCTGAGAAAGCACGGGATGCTGCCGAGGCTGCTCCCCCAGCGTCTGTTCACGGCCAAGGGGCATCGAGGCGCTTCTCTAGGTCTTCAACGACAGGTACGACACCATCTGCTACCACACCTCTGTGCACGGAAGACTGGCCAGCGTGTCTTGCCTTTGAGGAGGACATCAAGGAAACGGTCCGCTTCGCTATGTTCCCGAAAGGGCAGAGGACGCCTTCCTCATCCGGAAACGTCCCGCAATCAGCCCGGTCTGGAAGCAATGATGCTGTCGTGTACAGTGAAGCGCTGGCTTCCCTTGTGGCCTCTCTGCTCTCTCCCCTTCCGTCCAGACGCCCCCAGGCCTCTGACCTTCAGGAACGATTCCGTCTTCTTGTGAATCCACGGCAGCAGGCGGAGTATCACGAGTGCCTGGATATCCTCCGCTCGGTGGATGAGGAATCTTCCCCCTTGACGGGTGGGACTTCTGATAGGACTACCGCAGCAGCGGCAGGAGCGGGCACGGGTGGATCGTCCACGCTTGCAAGCTCGCTACGGGATCTCGGCAACTCACTGCTAGCCCAGCTCCCCGGGCGCCACCGCCCGGCCCTACCGGCTGCCCTGTCAGCCAGTAATGCTCCTCATACCGACACCACCAACGATGAAGATGTGGAAACCACCGCTGTGCACACATCTGATGTTGGCAACGGCTCTTACGAGCCAGCTGGAGGTCAAAGCGGCAGCGGAGAAGGGGCGTCTGGTGAGCAGCGACTAGCCGCAGCGAAGCGTGCCGCGCGCCAGCGTATGATGAGGCTGGTTAGTGGCCTTCCTGCAGCCCCGTCCATGGGCGGCTTTGATGAGCGTGTGGCTGAAATTGTGCTAGTAGCTCCTCCTTCTCCTTCAGAGTGAGAGAAATGAAGAAACGTCGTTGTTTTTGCACACTCGATCCTCAGCAGTAGCCTTGGCGCGGATATTTCTTTTTTTTTCAAGGTCCTTCCTACAAGTTTCACCCTTTCTCCATCGGAGGAGGCGTCGTGAGGGTCCGCCCGGGCGCCAATGGTGGCATTACCTCTGCGCACTTGCTTTTCTTACGCTACAAATTTGCAATCAAATATATATGTGCGCGTGTACACGGACGCATTCTCGTTCCCAAACAAACAAAAAAAAAAAACGATAAGAGAGAGAGCATCTAGAACGTCCCGGTGGAGCTCGGCGTTGTCGAACCAGACTTGCATCGTAGCAGTAGCGCCAACGTGACCTCCTTTGCGAGCATCCTAGGGAACCCATTTTCAGCACCAGATGGTGCGCTAGTCGACCACTCATGGAAATGCATGATGCCTACCTTACCTATCGCCTCAATCCCTTTTCAAACACTCATGCGTCTGCGTCGTCCATTGCAAGATAGAAAATTCGCTCTTTCGCTCTGTTAGCACTTGGTCACTTTCTTTTTCTCCCTCTCATCCGTGCCTGCGTGTTGTACAGTGCAGCCGTCTTCTTGCTTCAAACGAAACCAAAATACCTCAGTCCGCTTTTCTGTCTTTCCATTTATTTAGTTATTTATTTATTTATTCATACTTCTCTTATTTCGTCACTTTTGTTCTCACGTTGGTGTCTTGAACGTTTTTTTTTGTTGTTGTTGTTGTTCTCTTACTCTTTCTGTGTGTTGCCTGTTGCACCTCTTGCGCGTGTCTCTCTCACGCTCGTCTTTCACACGTAACGACGAGCGTCTCTGCTGAACCGCCTAGGTAAGACAGAGACAGCGCACCTTGAACTTCGATCCGCAGATCTGTAACTGGGAAACACTGTTTGTGTTTTCTTTTTTTTTAACGACATCCCGTCGTCTGTATCCGTTCCACTGCCTTGTGGCTGTGCCGTCGCTGTGTGGTGACGCCAACGGTACTCTGCAGAGCAATTTCTCTTCCTTAACCCCTGGACTGTTGTCTGGTTCACGGATTATCTGTACACAAGTGAGAACGCTGTTCTTTCAGACGCACTATAACCGGCGGTCTCAGCGGTGTAAGTTGTGTAGCGTTACAAGCTCTTTTATCTTTATCTTGCTATCATATTTTTGCGTTGGGATTATCCAACCGCAGATCCCTCTTGAGAAGCAGTTTCCTCTGCTTCTATCTTTGGAACAGCGGAGCTCTACTGCTCAGCCCGTCACCCCGCGCTACACACGGGTTGGGAGCGATGTCACCTATCATGCGTCGAGGCACCACACACCGGCATCGAGTGGGCCGCCGTCCTCTTTACCTTGGTACCCTTGTCACCTTCCTTCTGGCTTTCTGCCTTGCAAGCAGTGTGGTGGACTCAGCAGCAGCCCTCTCCGTGTCTCGTGACACCCTTACTTCCTTTTCTCGCGGTGAGAAACGCAGTCCACAGGGAGCACCCCCGGACAGTCCCGCATCTGCCGGAAAAAGAATCCAGGGCTGGACCGTGGAAGACGGAAAGCTCGATGGCGTGGGCTTCTCCCCCGCCGCTATTGCATTGGGAAGGTTCGTGCTAGCTGTAGGCGGCGTCTCCCCTACACCTGCAGGGCCACTCCGTCATGAAAAGCAGTCCTCGCTGGCAGGAGAACATAGTGCCAAGCTGCCGAGGCCGGCGCCGTCTGCAGGGCACTCCACTCAGCCGCTGACCGCACAGGACCTGGACTTCCGCACGGACGCAGCATCAGCACAAAACGTCACACTGGCTCGCTTCATCGAGTCCTTCACACCGCGCGCCATCAATCTGTTCGACTATCGGGCGAACGAGGTGCGACGAGCGAAGGATTCGGTGAGTCTTGAAACGCGAAGCGAGAATGCCACGTACGCCGGCCTTGCCGACGCGCACCTCGCGCAACCCGCCGTCGGTGCCTCCAGCGTCGTTCGTGTGGGCAGCGCCGCGTATATCTTTGGGTTCTGCAATACCATTCCGTCCTTTGTGAATGTGAGCGGCGCTGGAGCAGCCGCGGATCTGGGATCTGACGAATTCCAACGTATCCAATCGTACCTGCTCTCGGTGCAGGAACTTCATCTCGTCGAGGTGTCCGCGAACCTTTCCACCGGAGGGAACACCTCCTTTCTCGATACCATGACCGACGCCGAACGCAGCTCGTTTGTCCGGGTAACGGCGACCTCTCTACCACGCTCCACGACACTACGCTACAACGCTACCTGTGTCGTCAGTAGCGCAAAGACCGGGTCAACAAGCCCCGCAGACGCGTCTCGCAGCAAGCGGATTGTCTACGTTATTGGTGGCATCAATCTCATGACGGGAAAAGACATTAGCACCGTGGCCCAGTATGACATCGAGACGGGAACCTTTGTGGAAGCGGTCTGGTCCTTGGGAAAGCCCGTCGTCACGCCTGGGGCCACTTCTCATAGCGAACTCATTTATATCCTCGGCGGCTACATGCACAACACTTCGTGGACCCCGTCTTCACCTTCCTCTGTGATGTCGAATGACGCCGACGAGGGCAACGAGCATGGCGCCGGACGCGTCTGGGCCTATAACGACCTCTCTGTGCTGGACACGGCGAGCGGCGTGTACAAGCCGCACTTGTTTCTTGAGGCAGGGGATGACCGCACCCCTGATGGACGCAAGCTCCACAGCGATCACGAACCCAGTGACAGGCGGCCGCTCCCAGCCTTCACCCATGGCTGGACGGCACCACATGTCTTTGTCCACGGACGTACCATGGTGATTGCAGGCTTGCAAGGCCGGCTCACAGACGCGTACTCAGAGATGGTGCTCTGGTCCGACATGGCAAGCAGCGCCGCGCGCAGTCACCGCCGCGAGTGGGTGAACGCGACAGATGATGGGCAACACCACGCTACCCAAGGCGCTTCGTCGCAAGGAAACATGTCACCCGTAGTTACTGGATTAGCAGCCCCTCTGTCTGAACGTCTCACGGCGGAGCTTCATACCGGGCTCCTTGCTCCGCAGCGCCGTGAGGCCACCCTTGTCGCCGTTCCGTTCCCCGGTGAGCTAAAGCTGTTTCTTCTTGGAGGTCTGGTGCCTCCATCTGTGGACGATAATCTGCAGCTGTCGAGTGACATTTTCTCCGCCACCGTCGCACCTGCAGAGACCACCGCGCAGCAGCTTGCCCGCGTCGACCTCGTCGGCATCGCGTACGCAGCCAAAGGCTCCGACGGCGAAGAGAGAAACGCCTCCTCGTCAAGCAATGAGAACGAAGGAGGAAATGGGAACGCGACCTCTGTCAGTCAGCCAGAGGATGCCGCATCACCTAGCTCCAGCGAACCCACCGTTCCGTACGACGGGTTCGACAACAAGTCTAGCTACGTTCTGGGCTACAACCCAATTCGGTACAACACCAGCTTCCGTGTCCTGCTGCCCGCGAACCTCACATACCAGTGTCCTGGCATTGACGGCACGGTGATTGGTGGTCTGCTCTCAACGCATAAGGGCCACCGCCCGCGTACAGACCCAGCGGAAGATGCGATCGGCAATGAAACGCGGATGGCGAACACCACCACCGCCACTTCGGTATGCTCCCTGATGTTGTCGACGTCGCCCGACTGCGATGCGCCGGTGGCAGTGCTGCGCAACCTCGGACCGAGCAACACGCGCCGTCAGAGGGTGGTAAGGAAAGTGTCACGTCCCCGAGCGCCACCAGATGCGAATCGGAAAAGCTGGTTCACCACGAGCTTACGCACGGGTGGCAACAACGCGCACCACAATAACGATGACACAGAGGAGCTGGTAGATGTCCTGTCCGTTGGGGATGTCTTTCTCTCCGGATCGCGCAAGACAGGGCTGCTCTTCTCGTACTTCACCGACGGGGTTGACGGCGACTGGGCGTATCAGCGTTTCACTCCGGTGACGCCGTCTTCCCACGCGTTCTCCCCAGATGGCACCGAGGCAGCGCCGACAGTGTTTCCCAAGCAGACGTACCTGTACGTCTGCCTGAGCACCTTCTCCGATACGGTGGCCGGGTGCAATGCCGAGGATGTGGCGGATGATCAGAAGGGACGGCATCCCCATCACAATCACCATGGCTGGAAACCGATTCTGCCTTTGGGAGTGAAGTCAGAGCGTGCCAGTGGTCCGGCTACACTACACACTGCCAAAGTTGAAGCGTTGAATCATGTGGAGGAGCTTTTCTCTGGACAACCACTCCCGCATCGTCTGTTGCCTTCGGCTCTTCAAGACGACAGTGACAGTTCTCAAGACACGGATGGGCGTCACCGTCGCCATGGTGCATCTGTCGCCCACCCCCTCCCACACCCGTATCAACCGGAGCGCACATCTGTCTGTTATTCCTCCTTCTACGTCCCCTTGAATGGTGCCTCACCGTTTCTGTTGCAGGACCCTCTTCCACGTCAGAACGGAGGGCAGGGTGACGATTCTCACGAGGAGGATGACACACCACCGGAGGATGGAGCATCCATCTCCATTCCCTTCTGCCTGCTAGGTCTTGTGTGCTTGGCTGTGACCTCGTTTGCCGCCATCTATGTTTATCGTGAGAGGTACATGCGCGATCCCGACTACCTCTTCCGCTGTGTCGACCCCGCCACCCGCAACGTCCCTCTCGACGACGAGGACAACGACTGGAACGAGGCCTTCCCCGACAATGATCCGGACGGCAGCTTTCACCAAGGTGGGGGTCAGCTTTCCTTTGTAAGAGGCAGCTCAAATACACCACAGCTCCGGCCCGTTGGTCGCAGCAGGCCTGGTGGGCGCAGCTGGCTCATCAAGCTTCTCGACAAAATCGGCAACGTTGCGGACGGAAGCACGACGGGCAGTTCTGGTCAAGCGCAGCCCATCCCTTCTTCCTCTGTAGCCCGCGAGGGTGGAAACGCGATGGAGGCGGGGAATCGGAATCCTCGCCATCTGTCACGAATGTACGACCCGCAACAGCTTCCTGCGCAGGCACAACGAGACAGCCGGCAACCCTTTTCACTACGGAATGCAAAGCACGCCGACGGGAGCGCAGCAGCTACCATGAATGCTCGTCTAAGCCAAATGAAGCGTGACGCCAACGAAGATGACGGAAACAACAACCTGTCCGAAGTGGTGGCTGTCGATGTGGCAGAGCAAGCAAGCTGGACACGGGATCCGCAGCGGCCGTCCACCGCGCAGGATACCCACCAACCGGCCCCCAAGAAGGAAAAGAAGACCATTCTCGACGGCAAGTATCGTGTCCTGCGCCGCCTCGGCCGTGGCAGTTTCTCTGTGGTGTACCTTGTCAAGCGCGTGTCTGACGGAAACCGTTTTGCCCTCAAGTACGTGCAGTGCAGCGACGACGTGGGACGGCACGAGGCCATGAAGGAATGCGAGGTAGCGTACGCCCTGCAAGGTCATCCCAACGTGATCGAGCTGGTCGACATGTTCATGAGCTACCGCTTCGACTCTCACTTGGCGAACATCAATGACGACACCATGGCGGCAGCCGGCATGGTAGTCCACCGCGTGGATTCACTCAGATCCGACCAGGACTTTGGCGAGGATGCTGGGAAGGGCGACAAGGGCGACACAGACACACCCGAGCAGAAACGGAAAGGGAAACCCAACACCCGTCGCAGTGTGCTGCAGGGTGAACGGTATCTCTCCCTGGTGATGGCCTACCACGAGGAGGGGGACCTTGGGCAGTGGGTGCGCTCGAAGAAGGCCAATGGCACCCACATCCCCGAAGCCACCATTGTCAGCATCGCGTTTCAGGTCCTGTCGGTGCTCAAGTTCATGCATCAACGCGATCCCCCGATTGTGCACCGGGATCTGAAACCAGAAAACATCTTACTCACCAAGAAGCTGCAATACGAAAACGTTGGCGACGCCTTTCTCCCCATCACCGTCACCGACTTTGGCCTCTCCCGTGTCATGGACAAGACCTTCTGTGAAACGGGCGTCGGCTCGTTGCCCTATGTCGCGCCGGAGTGCTGGCAGCGTCGGTACTCCTGCAAGGTCGACGTCTGGGCCCTCGGCTGCATCCTCTACGCCGTCATGTCGGCACGTGTGGAGGCCAACGCGGTGCGCGTCATGTTCTCGGAGTGTGGGCAGCTCAATTTCTACACGGACCTGATGAAGGAGATGACGGAAACCCTCGGATACAGCGAGGCGCTCGCCACTCTTGTGGTGCGACTGCTGGACATGGACCCGGACCGCCGACCATCGGCCGAGGAAGCCCTCGCCTACATTCGCACGACGCCTCCCACGGGCAAGGAGTCCTCGTCGAATGGCGTTCCTCTTTTGTCCTTCTACGACGAATGTGACACCCCCTCGGGTCCCTCCACAAACGATCTGGACGGTGCTCTTGTAAAGGATGCCGACCTCACCACCCGCCACAACCTGCGTCCCATGGGGCACGCCACCCCCGACGCACCAGAACAGTCAAGGGCGACTCTGCCCACAGGAAGTCTTCCCAAGAATAAAGTGCTCCCACAAGCCGCTTCTCTGGCGGAGTCCTTCTCCTCGACGTCGGAGCGTGTCGCGGACAAGCACCTTACCAAAAGAGACAACGAAGCCTTGTGTCATCCTCGCAGATGCCCCAAGGGCGTCGCACCGACGGAGGAGGCGTCGACGTCCGTCAGTGGCAACACCTCCGTACACTCTGTCCACATGGACCCTCCCATGGCCCGAGTCGAGTTCAACGTCGCACAATCGGACGTTGTTCAGGGCCACCCGTAAAAAGAGAAAACGAGGCTGACAGATGAGCGAATGGAAGTACGTTTTGAGGACGTCCCAGCTTTTTTTTTTTTTTTTCAGGAGGAGGCCGTTGCACGTTATCGTTTGGTGGGAGCGGAAGTAATCGCTCTTGCGTTTTTCTTCAACGCAGCGGAATTCTTCTCTCCAGACGCATGCAATTAGGATGGGGAAGCCAACATCTAAGGGGGTTCGCTGTTTGCTTTTCTGTTGCTCCTCTGTGTCACACTTACAACCTCTTTCCTCACTGAAGAAGGACACATTTTAGTGTGCGAGCGGTAGCCTCTGGTTGGATACCGTCCTGCAAGGAAAGTGTCATTCCCTTGTGGTCGCCTCCCGCGTTTTTTTTTTTTTTGGATCTGTACATTCCTTTCCTTCTCCCTTCCTCCATGCGGATATCATACCATTTCCCATTGCTTTGTTCCCTCCCCTTCCCTCCCCCCTCCCCCATTGCTGCATGCACGACTCGTAACACAGCCAAACCCTGTACCCTCCTGAACAGGAAACGAAGAAAAACAAAAACCGGTAGAGGACCGCCTTGGCCGAAAATCCCTGAGGTGAGTTGCAGGTCTTGCAAGCGATGGAACGCACCACTGGCGGGCGGCCCTCGTACATCTGTGCCCACTCGTACAGTCCCTGTAGTAGCGTTTTCGTGTGCCTTTACATATATGAATGTGTGTCCATGAGACGGTGGGGTTCGGGCGGGATATTCGCCAGCTATGGGCGTCACTTCGTTTCTCGCGTGGACTGAGGAAGCAGCGTCTCTTTGTGCAGCACAACGATTTGACGCTGCGTCGCTGGTGTGGGCGATGCCCCTTCTCTTCCTATACAGACGTCGCGTGCCTCCTTGCCAATCTCTCGCTTTCTCTCCTATTTCTTGTGATTTCTCAAGCAGTGCACCGTGTAGGACAGGGAAGTTTTCGCCTCCTGCGGGTGCGTCTTTCTTCCCTCTTGTCATCATTGACAAGTCTCTTCTTTCCTTCTTTCTCAAGGGGAAATCATCTGACCTAGGGGGTTATTTCCATTTGTCTTTGCTCCTTCTGTACATTTTTCTCCTTTCCCTTGATATATATTTTTTTGTGTATTATACGTTGGGTTTCTTGTCTGGCCAACACTATTTTTAATTCTGCGCTTGCACCTTTGTGGAATTGTCCGTTCGTTAGTGCCGTTTCCCTCTGCGGCAACCGATATTCTCATCAAGACCGCTTGCGCCGCTTTCTCCCTCTAGATTTATTGTTCCTTTCTTATCTCCACATTGACACGAAGACTTCTCGCACCCTACTACTTGTTTTCAGCTAGTCAACGTTCAACGTCCGTGGGACTCTCTCAGTGCGGAAAGCACCTTTTTTTGTTGTCTATATTTCTTCTCCCTCTATCAGCATTCGCAGTGCTTTGTGTGTCCGCTTTCGTCTTTTCTGTGTTAACGCGCTAATTCGGTTCTTAATCACACTTAGTGTTGTTGTTGTTTTCTCTCTCTCAAGAGAAGCAACACGTAGCGTACCCATGTCGCGAAAAAAGAGATCTTCTACTACAGCTGACGACCTGGGGGCCACGTCGTCGGTCATCCCTACTCATCCTTATGATACTCTGGATATTGTTCTCATATCCCTACTGACGTTCTTCGCGACACTTGCCCTTGGGTTGATCGTAGGCGGTGCGGTGTACTGCAGATGGTCTCGCAGGTGGCAGCGAGACCGTGAAGCCAACGCCTCTCGAAGTGGTGCGCTCCGTATGCTTCTTGCGTTGCGAGGTGGTTTCTCGCGCAATAATCGAAATCCTGAGGCTCACGAAGGAGAGCGTCTTAGCTCCTACACAGACGTCCCCTGGGGAACACTCAGTGCAACAGATGTGGCCGCAGCAGAGGAGCTACTCCTGCTCGGAGATTCGCATCGCGCTCCCGACCTCCACGTTAGTGAAGGAAACAGCATCTCACGTGCTGGAGCGAAGGAACGCACGGCGCTGCTGCAACGCTCCGCTGACCTTAGTCGCACGTCAGCTTCACCGCAGGCATCCGGAACTAACGCTGCCACCCCGAACTACGGCACAATGCAACCAAACCACCATCACACAGAGAACCACGAGAGTCCAGGTGGACCCACGCCACATTTGACATCCCTTGTCGGCACAGCCCTGCCCCAAACGCCACCCCAGTCCTCCGCTGCGGCTGCCGCGACGGTTTGCCAACAAGGGGATCCCACAACGACCACTGCTGTTCCTCCCCGCGATCAACCGGATGCCAGCGCCAACTCAGAGGACGACGAACTGGCTCCTTTCCAACCACGAGATGAGAAGGATAAAACCGTGCTGAACACCACGCACGACTCCCGATACCAGATTGTCAAGCACATTGGGGACGGGGCCTTTTCATCTGTCTATCTCGTCAAGCGAAAGCAGGGTGGCGAAAGGAAGAAGTACGCCATGAAGTACCTCATCTGCGCTGACGACCGCCAGCGACTCGCCGCGATCCGGGAATGTGAGACCATCAATAGCCTGCAAGGACACCCCAACGTGATTCGTCTTGTCGACATGTTCATGAACTTTGACTTTCAAGCCACACGACCGCCTGCACCTGTTGGAGGAGAGGGAACCGCTGGAGCTGCTGTTGGCGGCGGCGATGCATTCGCAGCGGCGTCTGTTGCGGGACGACGGGAGAAGGACGCCTTCGGGCAGAGTGCCACCGCCTTTGTCCGTGCACTCGACTCACGTGCTGCCTCCCGTGTCGGAACCCCACGTCTGGGGGCCATCGTCACAGGCACGAACCCGATCTTCCCAGCCACCAACACCACTGCCCTTGCCGACGGGAGGGGCGGACTCATGACGCCCAAGGTCACGTATGCGCAGCCGAGCCACGTGACTGACGCGACAATCCGTGCACCGCATCAACCAGCACCGTCACCGTGGTCGCAGCCGCTGCTACTACCTCCCGCAGAAGACGACGCGGCTCGTGGCACCACGCGTCCGGGTGTGGACGCCTCTGCACTTGTGAGCCCAGAGTCCCCAGCACCGTACTGGACTCGCATCCCGCTTGGCGGCCAAGTGCTTGAGAAAGCGCTGGAACACATTGGCCGCGCCACCGGTGATGGTCCTTCCGATGAGAAGAGTCAAGAGGGAGCGCTGAGGAAGAACACGGATGCGCAGAGGGTATTGCACGCCCTTGCGACGGCAGCCGCCGGTGAGGTGGCGAGCACCAAAGACAAGGTCGGTGTGGCCGCTGGTGCGAAACCTCAAAACGAACAAGCAGACAATGAGAGAACTCACTCTAGAGGCCAGCAGGAGATGGACACATCGAATCGCCCGCCATATCTCTTTCAGGCTGCCCTTGCTGAAGGCAGAAGCGAGGAGGACAGCGCTGAGGCGAGTTCAGAGTACGGCGCCATGCTGATGCTGAGTGAAGCGGACACGGAACGTCTCATGATGGAAGCGAGGCGCCGCTACCGTCGCAGCACTGGAAAACGGCGCGCGGAAGGTCGACCACAGCAAGGCACCACGAAATCGGCTCCATCCGCTGCTCAGTGTACAGACACAACGGATAGCGGTGCACTCGGGCAACGATGGTTATCGATTTCTCTTCCGCGGACACCACGTGAGGACAAGGGGAATGCCGACATGCAGCAGGGGAACGTCGCACCGTCCCCACCCGCATCTGCTCATCCGTCTCCTCTATCCACGGAGAATGATGCCGCCCCTGTGTCACACGCCTGTCTGACCACGACGGAAGCCGTGGCTCACCACCTCGTAACTACTAACAATGCAGAACCCGCGCATCTTGCGAGTTGCAACCAGAGCGACGAGGGAGACAGAGGCACAAAGGACGGTGACTATCCCTCCAACAACAATCTCGTCGAGATTATCGACGGCAACGCCACTCCGAGCGGCTCTTCTCTGCAAGTGCGCCAACAACGCGGTCGGCCTCGAAGCCCTGTCGTGAGAACAGCAATCAGAGATGCGAGCGACCGTGGCAGCTCCCACAGCGCCTCGCGCAGCAGCCTGGCCAGCGAAGAGGAACCTTTGCAGCCCGTCGTGCGCACGACACCGTCGCCACAAGGGCGCCTAGGGCACGCCGCGGGCTCGTTCACTTCGTGGAGCGGCGCCAGCGGCCGTCCGGGATCGTCCTTGTCGTCACCGATCAGCAGGGCGGACATGGGAAACGTGGGCGTCGCCCAAACCGGTAGCAGCAGTTACGCGCCACGCCGCGTTCTACAAGGCGCCACAGGGCCTCACGGAACATCGCACATGGCGGCGGCAGCATTTCCCACGAATTTTAACGCCTTTCTTTCAGAGGTCAAGGGCGCAGAAGGAAGGGACTCTCTCTCCGTCAATGAACTACGCACGGGACGACCCCAGGCGCAGCCTACTGACGTTTCGCACGGCCCCTTCCCTCGAGTGGCGTCAACCGGCAGCCGAGCCGCACCCGCTGGATTGCCCACGTCACCAGGCGTGAGAGAGACCGGGCAGAGCAGCATCCAGGTCACCCATACAGGCCGTAACTACAACATGAACTTCACCCAGGCGCAGAACCTACAGCTGTACCAGCAGCACCAGCGGCAGGAACAACAAGACGTGAAGATGCAGGTGTCTGCCGAGCAAGCCCCATGGGTCCGTGGCGTGGAACACCCTGAAAATACTGTGAAGCCTCTGGGAACAGCTTCTCTTTCGTACGCCCCATCCAGTATGCAGACGCATGGTGGCACTGCGGGGAGTGTCTCCGCGAGTGTCCGTCACAATGACGGCAAAGGAGTGTCACCAGCCCTCACAATGCCAAACATGAAGGTGGAACCCCGCATTAACCCCAACGGGAACTTCTTCCCGAAAGCAGTGCAGGGTGCGGCGGCGGCGGCGGCTTCCAGCACGGCGACGTCTCCTTCTCTCGCCCGTGCGTTCCACTACAACGCAAACGTACCTCTTCAGGCAACCTTGCACCAAAAACCCGGCGGCCTAGACACCATGCTCGCAAACAATGCGCTCGCCGATCTGGCCACCTTTGAGGAGAAGAGTCGCATGACGGGGAACGTTGTGGGGTTCGGTGGGGTGCGGTATTACAGCCCGATTATCGGAGGTGGTGGCGGCGGCGGCGGGGCGGGAGATGCGCCGAACACGTCACCCGCGTCCGCCGGGGCAACGGGCGGCGGTAGCGCAGGGTTGTTCGGTGACCACGGCACGAGTGCAGGGCGAGCGATGCACTACACAAACTTCCCCATTGCATCTACCATGGCGCTTGGGGGCGAGACCCTCCTGACGCGGGCACAGCCGCCCCCTCCGTCCACGCTGGTGATCCAAAGAGACGCACGCACCGGGGCCTTGATCAACCCCTATGCACAAAAGACGGCGTCTGCGGCACCAGCCCCTCCCCCGGAACACAACCCCTTAACAGCAACCGTGGCGCGGAGCAGTTATGCGCCACGTTCTACATTGCTGGCCAACCCCGATCGTGCAACAGACACAGGCGCGCCCACCGCGGATCCCGCTCCTCAGTTGGCGACCGACAACCGCACCACACCCGGCGGCAGCACCGTGCGCTACCACGACTTTGACGCTAAGACACACGCCTTCAACCGTCCCTTCATCCCGCTTCGCGACGAGCGCAACAGGCAGGTCACGACGGCAGCTGGCACCATCGAAAGACACACACCGCAACCAGCCGGCGCGGAAAGGGGCGACTCGCGTCCTGGGGAGATGACGCCCATCACGCAACAGCTCGCGCTTCGCCAGGAGCTGGGTATGGGCGAAGATCCGCCCTCCACACAAAAAGAGTCTCGGCCGATAAGCTATGCCCCCGCTCGGGTGTTGGAGTCCTTTAAACGTGTGGTCCCATGCGACGTGGCGGTGGGCCACGCCGATGGAGCCGCCGCAGCGCTTCGTTTTAATAACTTTGCTGCACTGGGTTCTGGTGCGGCAAACGCTGCCGCCGTCGCATGTCCCACCGACACACAAAAAACACTCCCCCCCACCGCATCTAAGGACCCGACCGATGTCGCAAAACCCCTTGATGTGTCTCCCGCACATCCCATGTCTGTCGCCGAGGCCATCCGTGCTGCGCGTGCGGGGAAGGACGGGGAGCAGATGCACCTGTTCGATGGCAAGACCCACTTGCCGTGGAACAACAAGGCACCTGCTGCTATCGAGGATGGCACGAGTGGCCACCAGGTGTCAGGCTTCCTTGGCGTGACGGCACCTAACCAGGGGCCGCTGTCCAACGGAAGCAGGTCCGGTGCCTCGCCGGCTTCCGCACTCAACTCGCCAGCGTTGACTGCACGGACAGCGGTACCATCACGTCGCCTTCCTTCCGCCGTGGACCCACAGCCTGCCCTGAACACAGTAACTACAGAGCGCTACGCTCCGGTCAGCCGTCCTCCCAACGTCCTTGCCCGCACGACAGCCTATGTGACTCCGTATGGCCCGCCTGTCCGTACTTATCATACGGTGGCACACCCCAACGCCCCGCAGGACGTGGGGACTGCTAGCCCACACACACCGTCCAGTGTGGTCACTAACACAAATACAACAATCTCCAGCCTCCCCAGAAAGCAGCATCCTGGCCCCGTAGCCACGGCGGGCAGAGTCGGAACCAACGTTGCGGGCGAGCCGAGCCAAGAGAAACCCACTCTGGCGACGCTATCGCTACATCCCGGTCCGTCGTCCCCGTGGAATGGATCGGACAGCCGCCTCTCTCACTCTGCCAAAGATTCAGATGCGAGCAGCAGCTTCCCAACGCACAAGGGTTATCTCTGTCTCGTCATGGAGTACCACCCGATGGGGGATCTCTGTCGCTACGTGCTCAAGAACAAGAAAGCACAGGAAGAAAGGAAGCAGTTCCTGCAACGTCAGCGGCAACAACAGGTGTCTGGGGCGATGTCACGGTCCACCATCCCATCCTCTGTCACGTCGTCCGCTGTTAGCAAGCACAGCGAGCTCCGCAAGGCACCACCACCGCCGCCGCAGCAACAGCAGCAGCTGCAACCACATCGCCCTAGTGCGACGACTGACCTATCGCGGTCACGCTCGACCAGTCCTGCAGGCCGCGTTCTCCCTCACAGCACTGGCCTCGCCACGAGCTCAAATGCCCTGAGCGATACCGTGTCTCGGTCCAAGCACGAGACGACGGCGACGACCACGCCGCGCGTGCCGAAGCCTGTGGACCCCACCGCAGACAACCCGCTCACAGAGGCCCAACTCCTCTCCATTGCGTTTCAACTGGCATCGGTGCTCCACCACATGCACAGTCAAAGTCCGCCCGTCGTCCATCGGGACCTGAAGCCGGAGAACATCCTCATTAAAGGGGATCCAAAAGAACTCTTGATGTGGTACCAAGGAATGCTCCGAGACGTGAATAAGGAGGGGCACGAGGCGGAAGACGAAGCATCCCCGCCGATCGCGGGCAGCGCCGCACCCACACAGGCCAGCGATCGAAAGCAAGGAGGTGGTGCGGATGCGCAGCAGGCGGTCGTTTCACAGTCCCTCCCTCAGCGGCACCGAACACAGACGGTGGAAAGCACAAGCAACTCTCGCGTGCCTTCCCCACCAGGGCGACACCCAGAATCCTCAGTGATGACGGGCGAGGTAGCAGCTTCCTCACCTGTGAGTGCAACCGCGGTGCGTCATCGCTGCATACGAGCTCACTCCCCTTGTGATGCCTCCTCTGTTGCCAGCCCCGTCTCCGTCGCCCCTCCCTCTTCCTCGGCAAGCAGCTCGCAATACGTCCTCAAAGGCACCTCCTCCGAAGAAAAGGACCCGATCCTTTCGGTGCGTGTCTGGCGGAACATCATTCCCATTGTCGTGACAGACTTTGGGCTTGCCATCGTGCAGGAGGCGCAGCGTCGCCAGGGCCGTGGGGGCGGAACGCGCCCGTACATCGCGCCCGAGAGCTGGAAGGGCGAGACCAGCACCGCGAGTGATGTGTGGGGCTACGGCTGCGTGCTCTACGCGCTGGCGACAGGACGTCTCACGGCGAGAAATGTGCGCATTATGTCAGAAGAAGCCACCAAGAAGGAGCGCAACTTCGCCTCCATGGTGCTCAACGACCTCCTCGCCAGCAAGCACTCCCTCGCCTTCGCGAGTTTCGTCGTCTCGCTGCTGGTGGTGGAGCCGGCGAAACGACCGACAGCGGCCATGGCCGCGCAATGCTTCCGCGTCGTGGAAGACGAGGACGGGGAGGATCTGGTGATCTTTGACGAGACATCACCTTTCTTTAGCAATGTGCTCGATCTGTAAAGGAACAGTCGGTGATCTTCGGGCGTCTTTGCGTTTATTGTGCCTTCACTTGCATGAAGACCATTTACAATAATTGCGATGATTTTCGTTCGTGTGTGTACCTGCTGTAGATGCTTTTCTCCAATCACCGTCGTCAATAAAGGAAAAAGAGAGGAGACTCGGTACCGAATGCTCCTGCCATGTTTGCGAGACCAACGAGCGACTGAACGAGAAGGACGCCGTCCATTCAGCATTGGTGTCATTGCGGCTGTCTCACTGCGTGTTTCCTTGCTGGAAGTGTCAAGAACGTCACGGCGCGCCTAGGTTTGCACGGTCTTTCCGTTACTTCTCCGCCTTCATCCTCTATGACTAGAAACTGAAAGAACAAAGGAACCTGTGGGACCCACACAGGGATAATACAGCCTCCGTTGCGTACGCGTTGGCTCTTTTTTTTTCTTTTTTCTTTTTTTGTTTACTCCTGTAGGAAAGCCGACAAGACGGTGGGTGTCCTTGTTTGGTTCACGCATTCTCACATATTATTGGTCACTGGGGTGAGGTTGTTGTTGCCTCTGCCTCTCTATTTCTTTCGCTTTCTCTCTGTCTTTGCGCAAAGTGATACTGTGGTCTTTGATTGCATTCATTCCCGTCGGTTGAACACGGTGGTTTCATTTGCGTCTACCCGTCCATGCAGCGCTGTGGCGTAAGGCTATACAAGCCGTCCGCGGCCCTGTGCTTCTCCTTCTGGCCCAGCGCCTTCACCAGCGGTGGTGGAGGACGGAGCAAGAAAACGAGCGTGGCAGAAATGAGGGAGCGCGCGCAGGTGGCGGCGCAGGTGCTCGGCGACACCACAAGCGGGCTGGGACGCACCGGTGCCGGCCGCGCGCTGAACCCGGACGGGTCCGTGTACACTGATGATTTAAGTAAGTCCAGTCACGACGTGAATGAGAGCGTGCTGAGCCCTATGGGAAAGAAATTTCAGCCTGGTTCTGGCGTAGCCCCCGGCAGCGCCTCCTCCAACGTGCCCAAGGAGCCCATTGACGATGTCCTCATGAACCGGCCGGAGCGCCTCACGGGGCCGAATCGACTGCCCCTGTCGTACGAACTCGATGTACAGCGGGAAGCCCGGGAACGCTTCGCGCAGCGCAGGGCCGAGGACGCCGAGTACGATGCCATCTACGACGAGCAAAATATGCCCCGCCACCCAGACGACCCGTCTCGCAAGCTCGCCGAATGGGAATTCAAGCCAGACGACGACCACAAGGCACTCGTGCTGCTCCTCTACCGCAATGTGCTGAAGGGACTCATCAACTTCAAGTCTGTGCGACGGCGCAGCCTGATCGCGTACGCCCGCATGACCTTTCGCAAGCGCAGCGTCGCGACGGAGAAGCTGCTGATTGACGAGTGCATCGAGGAGGCCCGACGCGCGCTCTACGTGCTGGGTAAGCATCACCAATTTACGGTCACCCGTGAGTACGAGTTTGACTCGATGAGCTTGCCAAAGGACACGGGGCAAGACGTGAAGACGTACATGGAGGAGCACTACGACCCTGAAATGTCGCGCATGCAGTTTCAGAACTTTACCGATGTGCAGCCTGGAAAGGAGCACTTGCATCGGCAGAATTTGAGCCCCACAGGCGGTCAGCATCACTGGCGGGATCAGAAGAATTCGGCTAATTATCGTCCTGAGATCAAGGAAGAGGACAAGGTATTTCGGCCTCCTCCGCCGCCAGGAATGGGAGCCTAGCCACTCGTGGCTGCCATCGGTGGTCATGTGGTGTCTTGTCAGCGAATGAATAAGTCCCTTTCCTCTGCGTGTGTGTGTGTGTCTGAGAGCCTTTTGGATGAAAGAGGTTGCGTTGCGATGTGTTTTGAATCCCTAGCCCAACGAGGCTCCCACTTTATTGGCCCTTTCTCTTTTTCGTTTTTTCTTGCCCTGTCCCCAAACGACTCTTCACAGTACTTTTCTTTTCGGTTTGTTTGGTTTGTTTGTGTTGTTGTCGTTGTCTCGAGGCTATGTGGCTTGGTGTCTTTGCCACGTTGTTCTCCACGTTCTGCGTACCTACCCTTTCAATCCCAATGTGTGTGCCCGGTCTCTCTCTTTCTCCCTCCTCCCTTCCTCCCATCGCTCCCGACTCCTTGTGGATGACACAGCAAGAGAGCACGTATTGTATCGCCTGAAGAAGAAAAATTATTCAAGAAATCGTATCATGGATCAGTGCTTCTTGTCGACGGGCTGAAGAGACGTAACGGGCTGCAAGCCTCACTACCTCTACGTCGCTTCGGTTGGGAAGGTCGCCTCCGCGGTTTCCGATGATGGGAAAGGTTGTCGCAGCGTCCTGTGAGGTTACCCTTCTCGTCAAATAGGAAGAAGCGTGAACCTGTTGTGCCCCGTGTACTCTTGCAGAGTGTCATGAATAACATATTACATTACCTCGGGGTCTACCCACTAGCTATCTCTCTCTCTCCCTTTCTATCTTTCTCTCTGATTGTCGTGTTTGTGGGGTTTTCGCCAAAAAACATGACCCTCTGTTTCACCTCTCAAACGTTATCTTAGGTGGAAGCATTTCTTTCCTTCGGCCATTGGGTCTGCTAATACATACGCAGCACCCCTGTTCCTTTCTCTCTCTCTCTCTCTCTCTCTCTCTCCTCTCCTGTGTAGTCGTCCTTGTCACTTCACACTGTACATCCCCATTTTCCCCATATATCTTACAACTCGTTTTTTTTTTTTTGGCCTTCTTATATATAAGAATTGTCCCTGCCACTTGCACACTTCTCTTTTTCAAATATACGTACACCAGCCCCTTCGCCGCCGTCGAGGCAATCCAAGGCACGCACAGACACGGAGACCCAGGACAAGACACGCTCTGCACACATCACCATAAACTGTCACAGCCACTCCTGACGGCTCCCTTTCCTCAGTGCTTATCGCCCTCTTCTTCTGCTTTTCTTCTTCCTCTTGCTTCCCGAGCTTTCCGTCCCGCGGCCGCACCCCTCTTCCGTGCCTTGTCGACGATACACCGCCCACCCTTACCAAAGGCGGGCGAGAGCGGAAACAAAAATTCTACTCCTTGGCCCACGCCACAGGTTATTCATCAAGTGTTGTGAACCCGGCGCTATCGCCCTTGACTTCACCAACGTTAGAAACAGCTCGCCACCAATCAAGAAAGACGTGTGGCTCTGATTGTTTCTTTCTTGTTGCTTTACTTCTGTTGTCACGAAAAGTGAAAAAAAAAACGTTTTCAAAAAGTACCGTGTACACTTGCTTGTCAGCCACAGTTTCTGCACCGCCTTTTGATTTTATTTGTTTTTTGTTTTTTTCTTTGCATTCCTTGAAACCACCGACTGCCCTCTGTTCCTTCCTTTACCTTTTCTACCTTTTCTCTCCTCACCTCTCCCCTCCGCCCCCACGTGCGCGTTGTGGAGATCGTCCTGGTTTTTGGAAACAATATTCTAGCAACAGTGTGTCGACGGAAGCCAATCGACTTGGATCCTTGTTGTTATTTTGAATCTGTGTTTATGGTTGTGCCCCGAAAGTGCCCCCACTCACGTGACCCTTTCTAATTTCACTTTTTCCGGTTCTTACGTGCGCAGCTGTCACCTCTCTTCCCCCTCCGTGTGCGCGAACGTGTGTGTTTGTGTGTGCGGTTGTTGATAATTACCTTTCCGTCTCCAAAAGTCTGACTCACCTCTCCCTTTCTTGTGAGCGTTTTTATTTCTCTCATTATTCTTCTCTTTGTCAGCTCTCTCTCCCTCCCTCCCTATCTCTCTCTTTCTTCTCGTTTTCTTTCACTCCGTTCCTTTCTTGCACTAGCCGCAGTCATTCTCGATTTATCTTCTACCTCATCCTTATTTTTCAAAAAATATTTCCTCTGTTCTCTCACCCTCGCATCATCCTCTTTGCCTTTAGACGTGGGGAAACGAAACCGCCTTCAAGGTGTTGCGACGACACGTGTCTGCTCGCGCTTGTTGGCTCGTTCTTCATCCCAACGCTCCTCAGCGATTGACCCCCTGCACCTTCTTTTTTTTTCTTTGCTTTTCATTACTGTGTATGTTTTACCTTTCTCATTTTATCTGATTTCACGAATTTCTTAGTCCTGTCACCCCTTGTCCCCTGTTCCTCTCTCGATCCACCGCGCTTTCCAAAAGGCATCGGAGAGCACACACACAACAGCCGTAAACGCAAAAATCCTTTGGTGTCACGTGTTTCAACAAAACCTTTGTCGCTTGAATCTTTTACCTTGAGCGATCTCCACTTACTTCGGTCTCCTCTCTTTATTTTCTGTTACTCCACTCTCCTATCATTCGCTTCTTTTCTATATAGATTCTTTGACTGTGTTACTCCTAGCCACGAACCATCGACCTACCGCATCACCTGCCTCCCCACTCCGAAACCTTCACTTCACGTCAGAGGTTCTGTTTTTCTTTTCCGTTGGCCATCGAAGAATCCTCAGTTGCCGACACAACAACCTTACTCCTCCCTACTCTGTCCGCAGCAGCTGTAATTCTCCTAATTCTGCAGGACCCGTTATCCTTTTTACGGTGAGAGTCTTTCGGTTGAAAATTTTCTAAAAAAAGATCAGCAGCCCTTTTGAGATTGGACCTATCCGACACAGGTGACGCACCTACGTGTCCTTTCTCTCCGTGCTTCACTTCTCTCTCGCTCTCTGCACTGCTCCCTTTCTGTTGTATTTCATATACAGTGCGTCATCTTCCTTGTGTGGTGTCAAATCTCGCTCAGACGTTATTCATTCATAACCTTCACAGACGACCGTTTCTCTTCTCAACTTGGCTCCCCGTCTCCTTAACGTCTCTCTCTCTCGGTGACCTCTCCTAATCCCTTTTTTTTTCTCTCCCATTCCTTGCGTCATCGTGCACCGACCTCCTTCATTGTCACCCGGCAGCTGTATACCCGAGTGCCGACTTGAGTTACTTTGTTTTTGTTTCCTTCCATTACGTCGCTCTTACCTCTCACACTCTTTTCACGTGCGCGCTCTTACATTTTTACCAGAGCCTGCGATCACTGTGGCCAAGTCACGTGAGCGAGGACTACGTCTTATACACACACACACACGTGCAGATACGAACAGATCTTTTTGCTTGTTTGTTTTCTTTCCACTTTCTAGTCGTCTCCGGGACCAACACTTGTGTGTGACTCTTATCCACTCTCTCGTGCGTACAAGACCGTGGGATTATAAACGCACGCTGTATTCAATCGCTTTTCTTTATCCCCCTTCACCACCTCTATCCACCAACTACGTGATTCTGCAACCCCCACCTCACTGACGCTTTCTTTCGTGCATTTTCCCTGCCAAACCTCTGCGTTCTCTTATTCCTCTTCTATACACTCGCACTTCACTCTAACCGTCCCTTTATCAATTCTTTTTTATATCGCAACTCTTATAACCACTGAAGACAGCGCTCCTCCCCAACAGACGCTCTCACCCGTCCCTTCCGTTTACTGCCCACCCCACAACTGCTCAACGGTTGTTTTCGTGTGTGTTTCGCACCGTGAGCAGTCCGCAGAGAGGTGAATCAGACCCGTGTCGTTAACGCTGTCACTCTCCTTTTGTTTTCGGAACCTGCCTCGTCTCTCTCTCTCTCTCTCACTCTGTGTGAGAACTCCTGCTCCACCACGCACCATGTCAACGACGCCTGCGGTGCTGACGGCGACTACGGTGTGTCCGTCATCCACCACAAGACAAAACTCCACGAAGCGCTCAGCCAAACGAGAAGCGTCGCGCTCGCTGTCCCTTCGCCCCGACACTGAGGAGCCGGCTCCCGACAGAAGCGAGATCACCGATGGTGGCGGCAGTCGATTGACGGGCTCACAGAATTCAACCCCGCGCCACGCATCCACACGAGGGTCCACCACCCCGGGCGAACCTAGCGACCCAACAGGTCACCCCGTCATGCACGCCACCCCAACAACCCAACGTCGGCCACATCCGTGTTTACCGAACACCAAGACACCTTCTCAGGACGCGACCCCTCCGAGAAGGCCAACGACAGCTACTGTAAACACAGGAAGCACCTCCGCTGCGACGGCGTCTCTACACCACCTTTCTCACGGTCTCCAGCTGCCAGCCACCGCACGCACACAGGCGAACACGCCAATGGTTCCCCAGGCCGGGGCGAAGCCAGTGCGACTCTCTTTCAACGTCACTCCGTCAATTTTGGCGTCGGAACCTGACTTAGTCACTGTAAAAGAAGGCGATACGTCTCGGAGTGTCATCTCGGTGCTGCGCCCAACGCCCCCGAACACGCCGTATACGCCACTTGAAGAAGCCTCGGCAACATCGGGTGACATTGACAGCAGAGGAGGACAGACGAGCCTCCGATCAGAGACCGCGACGCCGACGCCGTCGCTCGGCCATCGCGCGACGCCTCTCATGCCGGTGCCCCTTCCCTCCGTCGGAAAGTCTCGATTGTACTTCAAACCCAAACGAGCGCACCCGGGCGTCCGTAGTGCGCGTTTGCAGAACCCGTCTACAGGCAGCACGTCACCAGCAGACGACGGCGACGCAATGAGCGTGGGCACGGACACGCTGCCCGACGCACTTGTCTCAGTTCGTACACCCATTACGGCGGTGCCAGACGACGATAGGGTCGACCGACGATGCACGAAGCCTCCCGCAACTGTCACAACGATCGGTGACGCTCCCAATTTCCTGTGCGCCAATGCCTCCCCGCTCAAGGCAGATTCACGGATCTATGACATGAAATTCCACATCGCGAGCCCCAACGCGAGCGCCTCCGCTCGAGGGAGTTTGAACGTTTTGTCGAGTGCCTCTCCTACCGACCTGCCTAACGAGGGGAAGCACAAGAGTGAGCAAGTCACCCAGTCAGACGGCACCCTCTCACTCGGTGAAACGCTCGTCACGACAAGTGCGTCGAGTGCCCCGCGCTCCTCGGTCGGGCATAGCGTGCCGCAGGCCGGAGGGACGGCGTGCTCTGGGGCGGGGCTGCCCGCGTCCCCGACACAGACAGATGTAACTATACACGAATCTGTCACGTGTGGCAGCACCAAGGCAGCGGGTCCACCGGGCCGCCAGTCTTCCCTTCAAAGTACCACCGGCGCCGCGGCACAGGGAATTGCTGGCAGGTGCGACTCTACCGCGACAACGCTCAGCTGCAACGGTCCGACCGTCTCAAGCGATGCGACGCGGGTCATGAGCGAGGACACAGCACGAGCGGACCAGGCGTCGATCAGCGATCACCACGTCTCTCATAATCGTAGCATGAGCTCCTTCGTGCCTGGCTACGCGAACTTGCGCATGATCCACAGCTTCATGACGGCAGCGTCGGATGCATGCCCGGCGTCCATCATGAGTGACAGCGCGTGCGGCGCCGCCTCCGACATGCTTCCCAGATCACCGTCCGTGAACGGTTTCATGGCATCCGTGATGGCGACCTCGACCACCAGCGTCGACATGAACGCACTCGCGCAGTGTCTGCGGGAGTGCCACCACACGGGCCAACCCATGTCATCGCTTTTGCTGTCGAGCGGCAGCCGTGGGACGACGTCCACGGCAACGACGCAGACGCAACACAATCAGGCAACATGCCACGCTGAAGACACCGCGCCCCAGCCGCACGCGGCGACCGGTGCAGGCGTCCCTGTGACGGCGAAGGACACGGCTACCAGCACAGACACGCATGACCCTGGCGCGTCGCCGTCCTCTGGAGACGCGCCGCCGCGACCGGTGACGCCACAGCCACCAAAACTGTCGCGGCCGCCTGGAAACCCTCGTGGGAGCATTCTCCGCAGACGAGACGCTCTCCCCGCTCCTGCAACAAAAGCACCAGCTGCACCTCCGCAGAAAAGGGATGCTTCCCACTCACCGCCGGTAGCGTCAATCGTTTCCTGCGAGGGGTTCTCTGCCGAACGAGACGGACTTACGGACAGCCAACGCGAAGCCCCTGCGCCACCTGCACTCAATGCAGACGCTTTAACGGCATCGGCAGGTGTCACAAGAACCACTCAACACCGCGCCGCTCCCTTCGCTTCTTCAGTGGCAGGTCCGTTGCAAGACGGCGTCATCAAACCGCGGCGCACGTCCACTGTGAGCGTGCAGGATGCCGAGGAGACCACACCGCATGCACACGGCACCTCTCTTTCCACCCGCCCCACCCGCACGCCAGGTCGCCTGGGCTCCTTTGCCAGTCTCGTCAGCGGGCCGATCCTCTCTGCTACCACGGCAGCACGTAGACCGCAGAACACGATGATGCTGCCGTTTGACCTCCCTGCCTTGAACGGTCACAGTCGCCGCACCGTCACCGCCCTCCCCAAGGATCGCGGTGGCAGCGCTCTGTGCCTCCCGAACGAACCGTCTCTCCACTCCCTGCAGTCTCAGATGGGGATCACCCTCTCAACGGCGTCAGCGGCGGACGCTGTGGCTGACGATGGGTCAGCAGACGTGTGGACGAGTGCGTGCCTTGAGAACCCAAACGGTTCCGCGTCACATATATCCTGTCCGTCGCCGTCTTCGCACTCTGGCACGCGCTCGCACAGTCTGACGTCGCGGAAGCTATCGACGTCCTCTGTGACGGAAGCGGCGGTGGTGAACTTTGTCAAAGATTACGAAGCTTATCTTTTATCGCTAGATGTGATCCCTGCGCCGACGCAGCAACACTTGCAGGTGCCAGCAGACAGGAGAAAAATAATGGACCTCACAAGCCAGTGGACGGCTAGCGCCACGAGTGACGGACGCTCGAATGCATCACTCACAGGAAGTCAGAAAGAAGCCGCGCAGGGAGGATCTCTTCGCAGGAGCGGGACGGCCGACGACAAGTCAGACCCCAGCGTCACACGGTGCTGGAGCTTCGGCAGCCACGGTAGTTTGAGTGACGATGAGGACCCGCGACGACGGGGGCGCGACGCCCCACGCACCGCAGCTGATCCGATGCTCTTGGATGGTGGAATGGTGTCCGGCGATACGGCAGCCGAGGAAGCACCGGGCATGACGTCCGATGTGAACCCGATGGCGAATGAAGCGAGCGGCCACATTGGGAACTCCGGCGATGAGGATGACGACACCACGTCCCTTCCTCAAGACGCACATCGCCGCCTTACCTGCGCACCCCTGACCACCTCCGATGAGGAGAAACTCGCCCGATCGCTGACGACCACCAGCGAGCATTGTACTGGCAACCCCGCCTCGCCCGACGCCACCCCCGCCTGTACAGTGGTTCCAGGATTGCTTCAGACCACACCAGTACCACCCGCCGGTCCCTTGAGCATCCTTCAGCCGAACAGCCGTGCCAGCAACGTTACCGCGGACACGAATGACCTTGTCTCGCCCAACGCAGACTGCGCCTCTCCCAGAAGCGTCACAGGGCTCTCCGGTCATTCGTCGAGCGTTACCTTTGCACACAACGTGCGGGATGTCAACCTCCAAGGACGGGTGAACCCGGGTGACATGAACGCCTCGCACCTGCCCCCTGCATTTTCGCGTGACAGCATCTACGCAGAGGCCGACTCCCCTGTCGCCAACGGGCAGAATACGCTCTTCCCGGTCTCTGCCATCAGCAGCGGACGCTTTCCTGAGAGCAAACACAGCAGCTACGCTTCGGCTCGACCCTCTGATCGTTGTGGCTCTGTGAGTTTTGACTTCACCTATCAACTGACCAACCGAGAAGCTTCTGCGAACCTACAACATGACAGCACTTGGGGACAATCGCAGCGGCACCGCAACAAGTGGGGCAGTCAGCACCACGGCGGTAGTGGGCGAGGCTGGATTGCACACCTGCTGAGTGACGGCTCACCACCCACGCGCCCCTTCGGTACGCCCGTGGCTTCACCGCACGGTAGCGTGCGTAGTCTCCCCTTCTCCAATCATCCGTCGTCCTCGGAGAGTGCCATGCTCGCGCTGCGGGACGGCGCTTTCGGCAGCCAGTACCAAATCTTCCTCCCCCCTTCGCAGGGTCTTGGCGGCCTGTTACCGACTCCATCGCGGACTCCGGCGGATCGCAGCCTCGGCCACGGCACTCCTGTCCAATCGCGTGTAAATCCACCGCTGCAGGGCATGACGGGTCTTGGTGCACCAACGCTGAAAGACGTTTCGCGAGACACCACCAAGGACAGCAACGAGCTCCTGGACGTCGATTTTGGTGACTTTGGGACTTGCTACAGCAGCGCTGGGAGTAGCGTCTCTGGAGGTGGTACTGCGCGCAGCAGAAGCCGTAGTCCCTGTGAGAGCGTGCACAGCACCAGTGTGTCCAGCAGCATGGACGGCAGAGGTAGAGGCACATTGGCATCGCTAGCACGGGGAAGCAAGTCCGGGAAGCCCTCACGCTACTTCACCAACAAGACGAAAGAGGTTAGAGGGAGGCATCACCAACGCTTCCGGTGCTCTCCCGCTGACAGGTCGGGCAGCGGTGCCTCGGCCGTGGCCTCACCTCTGGGTGCTGTCTCACCCAAGCGCACTGGGAGCAAAGGCAAGGAGAGCTTCCTGCGAGCCGGCAGTAGAACGAAGAGCTGGGCAAAGGTGAACGAGCACGCCGCGGGCGTCAGCCCTTACTGCCCTCTGGGAGGGAACAACGAGGATTGGGCCTCTGACAGCACCTGCGATATCGAGTTCCCCGTTCCTGTCGTGACAACCCCACAAGACGGGAGCCTCGCCAATGGTCCGGTGCCGTCGAAACGACGTGTGACACGTGCTGCCGCATCGTCGCCTTCACCGTCGTTCACTAAGACCACCGTGATGCACCCTCAGAAGTCTGTCCGAAGTCTAAAGGCAACTAGAGCCACAGGCACATTCCGCAGCACCAACAGCCGCAGCGCCAACCTCCCCCAGACTCATGAACACACCTTCGCACCGCTAGGATCGTCTTACGGCCCTGGCACAGCGAGCTTCCTCCACGACAAGGATGACTTTTCACGCGCCGTTGGCAACGCACTGGTATTCCTGTCTCCGGCTGCCAACGCAGGGAGTCTGCGTGCCCGCCATGGGAACGGCGCTACGGTGTTTTCGAGCGCCTTGGACCGGCAAGAGTCTGCTTCCATGGTGTCCGGTGATTTTTTTCAGCTGCCCGAGTCCATGGCCGTGACGATTCAAAGCGGGCAGTCGGACGGAGGCTTCAGCACCCCCGCGACGGAGGACCTGTGGGCTAGCAGCGACAGCCGCGTGGACACGGCGACGGGCACGGCAAAGGGCCCTGTGAAGCGCGCTCGTCTACCAGTGCACTCCCCGCCGCTCACCCGCGAGCTGCACTTGACTGGGGCACCATCCGCCCTCGATCTCCCGCCTTCAGCTCTTCCTACAACACAAACACCCCAACGGACGACACCACCGCTGCTGGCCAATCACACAGCAGCAGCAACAGCAGTAGCACCAGTACACAAACGGACTCCAAGCTCGCAACACGCGCTGCTGAAGAAGAGTGCAGAGGCCAACACGTACGCGATGCGAGACGACGACATCTTTGGTGTCATGCTCGCGAGCGTTAACGGAGGCGTGAGCCTAAGACCAGGGAACAGCCGCTCGCACGTGTCGCTGACAAGCTCCTCCTCGCTCTCTTCGTCGTCCTCTTCCGTGGTGGGGAGAGGGGGCCTGGCACGCAAGGTGTACCCTGACACCGCGATGCAAACCCCTATCCTGCGCCCCGCACCTTCTCACACAAGCCGCCACCACTGCTCTCAGGTGATTTGCACCCATCCGTCGCCACCGCACGGTGTAAAGCAGGCGTCTCCGCGCCGTGACAATCGTAGCAGCACCAAACAGAAAGTCCCGCGCTCTGTCTCGGGCCGTAAGCCGGCGAGCAAGGGGTTCGCGACGAGGGAGTGGGAAAGCCCAACATCTACGGCCCTGACAAAAGGCAGGCAGCCCAATGCGGTTCGTCTCGAGGCCAAGGACGCCCCGTCCAATCCTCACGGTGGCCCATCACCGCTCCCGCAGCGAGACCCCTCCACCCACCTTGGTGCCCTCAGCACTGGTGACGGCCTCACCACGCGTGGCATGCGCGACGAGGCACCAAGAACGGGGCTGATGTTTGACTGGGTCGGCGTACACGAGATGCAGACTCTGGGGGAGAGCGGTAGCAGCTCCTCGTCCTTGCTGTGACGCACACAGGATACTGAGGGTGGTGTTCGTTCCCACCGCTCCCCATTTGATTTTCCTTTTTGTTTCTTCGATAGCCCGAAGCGTGGCGAACTCTGAATCGTTTTTTTCTTTTTCTCTTTATAACCATCACCTTTTGCACAAACATTGCAGCTTTTTTTTCTTTTTTTTTTTTTGTGTGTGTATGTGTTGGGGACCTCATCTTTCCGACTATCCTTGTCTCCCTCTCTCAATGCGGCGACTTGTACTCCTTGCATCTTATAAACACACGTAGCACAGAAACGTCGTGCTTTTTCTATTTTACTTTCCTTTCTTGACAGCGTGGATGTACTTCATTCACTCCACACGAACTCAATTTTCAAAGGATTTATAAACATGTAGTTCAATGCGCTCTCGTCCTCGCTACTGTCCAACGAAAAGAAAGGCAAAAGAAAGCCTCAACAAACCATTTCTCGGTTGTGTGAGAATGAGGGTTCTGCTTACGCTTTGCGAGCTCAGATCGAAGCTTGTCACCATCCTCTAATTTGAGGCTTCCGTTGTGTGTGTTTTTAATTATTATTAATCTTTCACTTTTCGGTCCTAAAACAAATACCTTCACGACGTCTCTCCCCATCATATCTTCTTCATTATATTTCGTTTTCCGTTTCCTCCAGAACCCTTTCTCTCCTAACGCGTTAGTACTTCGACTGTTCCGCGCTTCTTCTTTTTTATTATTCGTTCTTCCCTTCCCTTCTCTTCTTTCTAACGTTTGAATACCCAACGGTCACTTACCTTGTTCCTGCCTTAGCGCCCGGCGCGTCGATATATTCTTATCTTTTTTGTTGTTGCCATCTTCGCTTCTATCTTTTTCTCTTGGTTTTCTCTTTGCTTCCTTCCATCCCTCCGACCACCTCTTTTCCTGTCATTCAGCATTATATCATACAACCTTCAAGCGGACACACACACACAAAAAAAAAAAAAGGCCACTGTAACGCACCTCAACGCTTTATACCACCTGTTCATTCCTCTTCCTGACTTCGTGCTCATGACCCAGTGTTTCCACACGTATATGAAGGACGCCTGAATAGTCTGTTTTCCTTCCTTCAGCCAATGAACCTCTTGCCAGATTTTACGCAGCACTGCTTCTTCATGTTGTGCTTGTCACCCAGGGGAGGGGAGGGGTAGCGAGAGAAGGCATTAATAAATAAATGTTCCGAGCCTTTGTGTCGTCGACGACACTTGGGCTTCGGTTTGTGAGACTCTGCGCGTGTGATAACGTGTTTTATGAGGCACGTCTTTGCTTCACCGAATCCCGCTGTCCGTAAACACAAAGCGCAAACCTGCCATACAATACCAATGAAATAAATAACAAAGTTGTACAACGGTCACCACAAGGTGTTGCTGTGTTATATGTCATCACCGCTCATAAAGACTTCAACGTGTGTGGCTTTACGTAGGCAGCGCTGCGCTTCTCCCTCTCCCTCCGGGTGCACTTCAAGTCATGTTGGACGCCGTATCCGTTCACAAACGCATCGATGGCACACGTGACTTGTGAGAGAGGACGAACCGTCAGACATGGGCTGTCTGCGGAGAGGTGAAATCTCGGTTTGCTCTCTTCCTCTCTCTCTCTCTCCATGGGAAGAGCAGCCTCACAGTGGACCCCTTAACGGGGCAACGTGTGGTGATGCGGCAGCCTTGTCATCCAGTGCCACCGTCAGCACACCAGTGGCGGCTATACGTTTGTGGGAGGGCTACCAAACGAGTCCCGAGCTAATTCCGTGAAATGGACGATTCAAGAAATACATGTATCTTCTGTTCTCTTGTCTTCGTTCGCCGTGTCACGCCCCATCTCCCCTGTAGCCGTTAGCTCATCGACGTTTCTCTCTCTATTTACTATCATAGCAAACAACAACCAATACAAGGGATAGACATTATAACGGTAAAAGTGTCTCCTCGCATTGGATACGTTTATACTTTGTTTTTCCGTACTCTCTTGATCATCTTGAAGCTCCCCTCTCGTCATCATTGAAGCGTTACAGCCATCTGCTCCGTACCTGTCTCAGTCTTTTTTTTTCTAAATATCTCTGCTAAGATATTGACGAGCTCCTCTTACATCTAACCGTTTTCTTTTTCTTTTCGGTTGCGTTTTCACCAGTAACTGTGCCGTTTGTTGGCTTCACAACGGTTTCTCTTTCCGCCCACTGCCATCGCACCTTCAAGCATAGGAACGGTATTGCATATCATTAGTACACTCGTTTTACCTCATTTGTGTTTGTGTTTTACGCTTCTTGCATTTCTCTTAAGTCGGTTCTTACCTCATTAAAAATATATATTAGAAACACATATACGGCCTTCCTGCGCCTTGTCGCCTGTTCACGTCTTCTCAACACATCACACGCGAGGATTCTTCGTCATCTCTGCACAGTTGAGGTCGTTCTCCGTAACATCAACGCACCAGTCAACGAAAACGCAACGTTACCGCCCTCAAAGCTCAACGATGACCCAGGACACACAAAACGACTTGCCGACGCAGCCGAACCCGCTCGAGGCCGCCTCCGCCAGCAATACCAAGGCCGCGTCGGGCCACCAATCCAACGTCCACACAAACTCTGACAGCAACGGGGGCTCTGGCAGCAACGGCCAAACCCCTGCGGGCAGCGATGGACCTACTGCGACACCGTCGGGCAGCCCAAATGGCAACACCCACAGCAACGTCAACAGCACGGGAGACGGCGCGGGGTCGGCGTACCAGCGCCCGTGCTACGGCGGCTCAAAGGGCAATGGGAGTTCCTTTGACATGGACAAAGAAGAGTACGACAAGCTCATGAGCAAGGAGAAGAAGTACGCAAAAATTGGCCAGAAGATTCTTGACCTGGCCGACGTGAAGGTGAACGGCACCCGCCCCTTTGACTTTAACGTGCATCACCCGCAGCTGCTCCAGCGTGTGATTCAGAAGGGCAGCCTTGGTCTTGGCGAGGCCTTCATGGAAGGCTGGTGGGACACCACGGACTTTTATTCGCTGCACATTTTCTTTGAAAAGATCCTCCGCGGCGGTATTGAGTACTACTTCCCCAACAACGCCATGGACATGGCTAACGTCCTCAAGGCCCGCATCATCAACCCGCAGACCAAGAAGAAGAGCAAGAAGGTGGGTCTGATGCACTACGACATGGGCAACGAGTTCTTTGAACGGATGCTCGGCAAGTACATGCAGTACAGCTGTGGCTACTGGGTTCAGCACAAGCACGAGAGCGAGCTCACCGACGACGACCGCGAGAAGATTCGCCGCCAGCAGGAAAAGAATGCCACGTACAACTCAGACACCGATGGCTTCGTTTATGACGGCTTCCACGACGAGAGCACCTACCTCCTGAATGGCACGACGGACAAGGAGAATGGCGCCGAGGGCCACATGCACGCGGTGCCCATCACAGACCTTGAGGAAGCGCAGTTCACCAAGCTCAAGATGATTGGCGACAAGCTGCGCCTGAAGCCAGGCATGGAGGTGCTCGATGTAGGCTGTGGTTGGGGCGGCCTGGCGCTCTTTCTCGCGGAGCACTACCACGTAAAGGTCGTGGGCATCACCATCTCTGAAGAACAAAAGAAGAATGCCGAGCGCATGACGGCGGCCTATCGCGACGATATCACCATTCTCAACACCGACTACCGCGATATTCAGGCCTACTACGAGAAGGAGAAGAACGAGAAGAACAAGAAGTTTGACCGAATCGTCTCGGTCGGCATGTTTGAGCACGTCGGCCCAAAGAACTACAAGAAGTACTTTGAGGTGATGCGGAGCCTGTTGAATGATGAGGACCCCGACGCCGTGTTCGTTCTTCACACCATTGGCGCCAAGCAGACCATGGAGAGCGCAGACCAGTGGTACCTGCGCTACATCTTCCCCGGTGGCTGCCTGCCGTCGATAACGAATATTGGCAAGAATATTGAAAACACGTTTGTGATGGAGGACATGCATAACTTTGGTTACTTCTATTACCTCACACTGCTCGCCTGGCGGGACCGCTTCCTGGCGTACTGGGTAGAGAATCACTCGATGCCAAACAACGTCAAGCGCAAGCAGCTGGAGACCTCTCGCACGGCCAAGAAGAAGAGCAAAGAGGAGAAGCAGGCCAAGAAGGCCCTCAAGAAGAAGAAGAGCAACTCCGCGAGCTCTGCGACACCGACGCCATCAGGAGATCCGAACGCAGAAGGCAACCATGAACAAGGCTTCTCTCCTAGCTCCGCGCGGAACGTGACCACCGCTGACGATGAGGCAGTCCCAGCGCAGGCGACTAGCACTAACGGAGATCACCAGGCAACCGCGAGTACTACCGCGCAGGCGTCGCCAGAGACGGAGCAAGAGAAGCACGACCGTGAAACTTTCTTCCGCATGTTCTACTACTACCTGAGCAGCAGCGCTGGTGCCTTCAAGGCACGCGATTTGCAGCTCTGGCAGTTTGTCCTGAGTCCCAATGGGGTTCGTGGGTATCCGGATGTCGCCCGGGCTTGAGGTACGGTAAAATCCTTGACAATGTGGTGGCCGCGACGCTCTTCTCTCACACCGTCGCTGCTTTCTGAGTGTCCACGTGATGCCGTGAGCTCATTGTGTACGTGTGTTCCTCTCACACATGAGAAGTACCTTCTTCTCTTCGACGACACTTGTCATGAGGAAAGACGTAGTTCGCTGACCCTCCTCCATTAATGCAGAGCGCGTTCTGTCAACGAGGTGGAACAGAACGCAGTTCCCAGCCGGTTTGTGTGGTTCTATGGATCTGCAATTCTTGTCGTCGCTTTTGGTCGCATAGCATCCCATCGCATCTCTTTCTTCGTCTTCTTCTTCTGTGAATTCATTCCTGACGTCTATACTTTCGTTTTCCTCTTTTTTAATTTTATCTGAGTGGGAATCCTGTGGTTGTTGTTTTTTTATTCACACGGAGTTTTCTTTTTCACCGGCTTTGTATTCCCCCCCCCCCTTTCCTGTGCGAGTGTGTTCTACGTTCCCTCTCTTTCTCTGTACGGCGACAATATCATTTTTTGAAAACTTTCCTTTCGCGCCGTTAGGATAACTCTGATGTCTCATGATGTTTGTTTCTCCCCTTGTGCACGTAGTTTTCCCCTGACATGGAACGGGAGAGTCGTCCCGCCCCGTACCGTGAGGATCACCTGGCTCTTATCTTCCTATCGGAGGTTCTTCTCTTCGTGCCGCGCGTCTTTGTTTTTTTTTTTCCTTTTCTCCTTCTCTGCCTCATACAGGTATGGCACGTGCCTTCCCCCGTTTTGTTTGGCTTTGATGCTGACTAGTTCGCCTGCCCGTATGAGGGCTGCTTGTTCGACAGTTGCTTGACGCTCGCAAACGCGCGCCGGAGTCATGCTCGAATGCAGTCTTTTACAAAAAAAAAATCTTTTTCTTTTTCTTGAATGTTGTCGGTGCTCTGTCTGAACGTACCGTTGTTTTTTTGTTGTTGTTATTGTTTTTTGCACGTCGGTGCACATTTTCTTTCGTACCCCGTTCTCCTCTCAACATGGGTTCCCCTCAGTTTTGGCTCTGTAGCACACGCTTGATCGTTCTTCTCCTTTGACGTTCCACATTGTTTTCTTCAGCTGCCGTTTCACACGAAATCTTCTTTTCCGCTCACGTCGAATGTCTATTCTCCTTGCATATCTCTGTCGCACTCGGGTATTTCCAAAACAGACCCTTCTGTCTTTATTTTCGTTGCTTAATGTTCCTTGTTCACCTCTTTTCCAAACAGCCACTTTACGTTCTCAAGGCATGCTCTCTAGCTACGCTGAGCACTCAACAGACAAATGAAGTTCTGTTTTGCTCTTCTTTCTCTCTAACGTCACCTCATGTTTTTCTTTTTCAAGGCAAAGACGCAGTGTTGCTCGAGCTTTGACCACCCCATAGCTCGTCATCTTTGGTGCGTGTGCACTTGTCTTTTTCATTTCTCTCGCTCACTTCGACTTACAGTCTCTCTGTCTCTCTCTGTCTCTCTCTCTCTTTCAATCTGCCTAGTGCGACACCTTCGTTTGTGTTACCGCCTGTTCCCTCCAAACCCTTCGATCGCAGAACCCTCCGAAATTTCGCTTCTGTCTGGTGGCGCTGACCGTCGACAGAGGCTCTACCGAACTGTCTCTCTAAACACCCTTTTCTTATGCCTATATGCTTTCCTTATCTGTAAAGAAAAAGGGAAAGAAACACTTTTTGGCGACTCATGACGTGGCTCTGTCTACCTTCATACGTTACCCTTCCGTAACGCATCCGCGCACCGTGCACGGTATGTCGTCCTTAAACTGCAGAATGAAACAGTATCCCAGGTGCCCTGAACGTATATCTTTTCAGTGGCATGCCTTCGTCATTGACAAAGTCACGGGAGTTTACATGTGTGAAAAGCGAGCGCAACCGTTCATGTGGGATATGTCTACCACGATGTGAGTAGTCTGCTGACAGCGTTACCTCTTTCTTTTCCTACAGGTCAGTTTTTGCGCTGGCAAACGTCGGATGTTGCGGTGCCTTTAGGCACTTGCCTGCTCCACTGCCCGGATACCCCAATAAACACAGGAGGTGCATACTCCGTGCAGGGCAACTGCAAATGCAATCATGAAGACGCATTCCTTGAGCTCCCGTGTTCCACTGACTTTCAATCCTTCTCTGCCTCTCGCTCTGCATACTCGCTAGGTCCTTTCCCTCGTGAACCTTCCCCTCTCTCAATAGCACTCTTAATTCCTCCCAGCCGTGTGAAGACCATTCCATCAGCTATCTTCCTTCTTTGGGACTTTCCTTTTCTTTCAAACAAACTCAAAGTTTTACTGAAACCCATTTCCCCTCTTCTTATCCTTCCCCTCACCCTTTCATAAACATGTCTGACGCCCCAGCCAAGCCCACCCGCTCCCGCCGCGGCGCGCGGAACGACGACGACGAGGAAAATGAGGTCCCAACCACCACCACCACCACCACTACGACAGCGGCCGTTCCAGCGTCTGCAGAGATCCCTGCACCAGCGGCCGCGGCCCCTGTCAGCCGTCGCGGTGCGCCTCGTGCGGCGCAGTTCTCTTCGGAGGCGATGGCGGCCGCTGCAGCCGGCCCCGCAGCCCCGCCACCGGCCAGCGCCGCTGCGCCTCCGCCGTCTGCTGCGGCGCCGCCCCGTCATGCGGACCCCAGCAGTGCGGCGGCGGTGCCCCCGTCCGCCGCCGCTGCCGGCGCGGCTGGTGGCGCGCCTTCTGCCGAGGAGCTCTACAGCCTCGACTACGACGCGCTGACCTTCGCCGAGCTGACTGGCAAGTACATGAAGCTCTTCACCCGTCAGCAGGTCGAGAACGCGATTGTCGACCACCTCCAGAGCGAAGAGGTTCAGGAGGAGGAAAACAAGCGTGTCGAGAAGTTCCTCGACGTCAGCGCCGCTGCTCTGGCGTCTTCCTCTCTCGCGGCCGCCAACGACTCCAACGAGGATCACCAGCAGGGTTACACCTATGGTGAGATGCTCACCCGCCTCTACGAGCAGCTGAACCGCAACCATGAGGGCAGCGCCGTCATGGAGCGTAACCAGGTGCCCGTGCCTGTGCTGGAGAAGATTGGTAAGAAGAAGACCGTCATCAGCAACTTTGGCCGCATCTGCGAGGTCATTCACCGCCCGGTCGAGGACGTGAAGGACTTCATTGAGAAGGAGCTTGCCATTCGCGGTAACCTTGACAGCAACAACGCCCTCATTCTCAAGTACCAAACCAACAAGGCGACGGACTTTGATCGCATGTTCATCAAGTACCTCGACGAGTACGTCAAGTGCAACTCCTGCCACCGCATTGACACGACACTCACCAAGGACGGTCGTCGTCTGGAACTGCGTTGCAACTGGTGCACAGCCACCCGTACCGTGCAGACGGCCGGCAGCGCGACGTACTCGGCCCAGATTGGCAAGCGCTCCAAGGCCAGGGCGGCGGCCGCCATGACGCTTTAATGCGAGTCGATTCGCAGCTTTGGGTACCCAGGCGCCACCATGACACCAAGGAAGACGAAAGCAAACCGGCGAGGAGAAACTCGAGGACAGTTGCAATACATTCGTAAAGCAAGCTCTTTTTTCTAATGATCTTGTTACCATGTCTTTCCCTCGTTCTCGTTTTCCGTCTCCCAGCTGTGATTCTTCCTGTTGCGTGATGGCTGTTGAATGCTTTCCGTGCCGTCCTGTGCGAGCGCTTTCTAGGCAAGGACGTCCTATCTTGAGTGAACACAAAGCGTTTTGTCTAACGTTTGTTTGATCTTGTTGTCCTTGGTGATATTGTCGGTTTCCTATAAGTTCATTTACGGAGGGATGTGTGATGCGGTATCGGAGCAATGCATGCATTTCTATCTCATCAAATCAAACAAAGTGTAGTTTGTTTTTATCATTGCGTATAGCACGTGTTGCCAGACTATATTGATATAGCGCCTATCATTATGAGGCGAACGTTTGTCGTCTTCTTGCCGTGTGCTCTCGCTCGTATCACACTTCTCCGTCTTTTGTTTTTCTTCCTTTCTTTCCCGGTGTCTCAGACTGTCGTAAGTTTATTGTGACCTTCTAATTATTCTGTTTAACCATTACATCTGCACTAACTCAACGTCCCAAGCAGTGACACAAGAAGAAACGCAGCGGAAACAAGCCTCGACAGTGCAGGGACCCCCCCTTCCGCGGTGATCAATCTGAGGATATGTGCAGGTGGAGACTCCCAAGTGAGACCCTGTCTGTTGGCAAGTATTATCGCTGCGCACTGGTAACGTCAGACGACGCACGTTTAGGCTCTCCGATCGCTGGGTGCTCCAGTAGTTCTGCTGTGTACCCACTACCCGTAGTATTCGTGCAGCGACGTGTGCCATCTCTTGTATGACACACGTGTGCGCACTGCAAGCGTGTGCTGTAGCAGCAAGACACCGGATATGGGGACTGTCATCTACACACACACACACACACACACAACCAGACACAACATTCAATGTAAGTGGCTTGCAGAAGCCGTTCTTCTTTCCAAGGCAATGCGTCCTGTTGTATCTCTTCCTTTCCACCTTTCTTATCATTCCCGTTAGTGGCGTCAAGAAGAATTCCAAGAAGAATATCTCTAGAGTGCGTGTGCGTTTGTATTTCTGTGCTTATTCGGCCTTGTTGCTCTAAAGGCTTCCTCGCGTTGGAGACGAAAACAAACACTAGTCTATCCACGATGCTGCGTCGTACCTTTGCCTCTCTGGTGTGGCTCGGCGGCACGGCGGGGACCTCAAGCCTTGGGGTCGACACCCGCAGTCGTCACGGGCAGTTCGTCAATGTCGTTCCCGAAGGCACACAGCAGCGGCAGGCCACAGCGGAGGGCAGCGTCGCACCGCATGCCACTCTCTTCTATACACCAGAGACACGCAACGCTGTCTTCGACGCGAGCAAGACCTCGAAGCCCAAGCAGCGTAGTAGCAAGTGGAACCGTGCACTACGAGCGGATATCTACGACGAGCTCCTCAAGCTCCCGCTGCGGTTTGCGCTGCATGACTTCGGTGTTCTGCGGCGGCACATGGAGAATAATCTTTCCTCACGGAGTTACGTGGCGGCGATTGAAGCCCAGCAGGCAGCCGCGACGGCGGCGGCGGATTCGCAACAATATGCTTCTCAGACGAGCGCGAGCACTGCCGCCATCGCACCGGCTGACGAAGAGGACACTGGGGTCTACATGTTCAAGCAGGGTACCGAGGCAGCAGAAGAAGAAATGAAAGACACGGACGATGGGCATTCGTTCTACGCTGTCGCGGGCCGCGTGTCTGCGGTGGGCTATGCGCCTCCGCTTGGCCCTGCTGACCCCATTGACGTCATTCCTTTTTTTGTGCACCGCACCGCGAATGGGCATCTGCCCGGTACCCTTCATTCCATGCACGCGCGCAATCTGATGCCGGCGTTTGTGTTGAAGATTGAAAGCAGCGTGGAGGGTGATCTCTTCCGGTTTGAAGAGGAGCTCATGAAAATCTTTCCCACCAAGAAGATATTCGTGCGGAGCCACTGCATTTACGTCTACAACGTTGGGAAGGACGGGATGTCGGTGTTGCATCACTGGTTGCTGGGCCTTGGCTTCTGATGTCTTGGGTTCACGGAAGCAATGGGGAAACGGAAAGGTCCGCAAGGGAAGACGAGTTTGTTGGGAAAAAAATGAGGATAAACAGAGGGGAAACATTTATGGTTTCGCTCTGCTGAGACACCCGCACGTGCCCCATGAAGCTCCATGTGATGATGCTGCGGTTTCTCCTCATCCACTTCTCCCTCTCTCTCTCATTGTCTCTCTCTATCCCTCGTTCGCTCGATGGGGGATGTTCTTTTCTGGTACCTCACGTTTCGCTTCCGTTGTCGAGGGTTGGGTTTGAGATTTGTTTCTATTGGGTGCTTGTATGTGTTTTGGCGATGATGAGTGGAATCACACACACGTGTATCTCTCTTCGCTTTTGTCATTCGCTGCGCCGGTGGCAGCGGCGCGACGTATTCCCCGTACAGCCTCATGCGCAGACTTACGGGTCCGCTGTCAGAAGAAGAAAGCAGCCCAGCTCACGGCCTGCGGTGGATAGCTTGCACATAAAGCAAAAAAAAAAAAAAAAGAGGAGTACATGCTACCTGTTGAAACGAGTGGTGTGGTGATATTCAGAAAGAACTCACAGGATAATACAAAAAATACAAAACAAAAGAAAAAAGATTCAGCACATGCAGAGCAAAGAAACCGTTGTTGAAAAAGGAGTGACTACTCCTGTGAGAAGGGATGAGAATGATGAGGGCTGGTTCAAGGCATGCGTTCCCTCATCTTCACCTTCGGAATGGTTGTTGTCTCTCACGACGCCTTCACCGAGGTTGCTTTTTCTGGTCGCAGTAGAATGACTGTGTTGCTTACCGATACAGTCAAGCGAGCGCTGACAACACACGCATGGATGGCCGTACGCCCCCATCTCCGCAGACTGCCTGGTATACTGTATCCTGGAGAGCAGGGAATGTGGGCATAACAGAGGGCCGAAATTCATTGTCATGAGTCCAGGTGGGTGTGAAATGTGTGGGCCTCCTGTAACGCCACAACACTCTGCTCCTTTTCTTCTCCCCTCTTTATTTTTTTTACTTGACAACCCCTGGTCTCTAAAAAGCTTACTAATTCTCTTCTTGTTTCTATAGTAAACGGCAAGTGGCATACGCGTGAGTCTCGGTGATTTCAATTCCGTCTCCGTCTCTCTTTCTCTCTTTCTCTCGCTTTGTGTGTTTTTCCTGTGTATACAACACACGATCTCACAAAGCACAAAGTGTTCACAGCTTGTTTTATATTTTTGGTTCTCTTTTTTTCTTCCCAACATCTTTACCCGCTAGATTCCTCCCGACACCTCTCGCATTCAGCGTCGCCCGTTGGTTGTCCACACACAACGAAACCATCTCATCTCAGGCAGAAACACAACCTACCGTCATTGTTTCTGGCCACCACGTACGAATAATCCAAAACCAAAACAGAAGATCTCCTGATGGCGTCCTCGAGAAATTCCTCGTCGTCAAAGCGGTCGTCCCGGAAGGCGGCGCTGCTCGGCGGTGCGCTTGTCGCCGCCCTCGCCGTTCTTCTACAGACTGCGGCTTCCGCGCAGTCTTTCCCACAGTCTTTCTCGCGCTCCTTCTCGGGTTCTTTTTCTAGCTCCGGCTTCAACGGTAGTGACTTCGGCAGCAGCGACCTCTCCGGTCTCAGTAGCAGCTATGAGGTGGACCCGAACCTGAAGCCCTGGCAGAGCCGCCCACCTTACCTTCCCGGACAAGCGGTCCAATACAACAATGGAACGATCTTCTATCAGCGCCAGACCCCTGGTGTCATCATGGTTCCTTTCTTCACGGTGTACTGGTGGCTGGCCATTATCATTCTCGTGGTCGTCGTCGTGGTCATTTACATGGCCCTGTGCATCTGGATCTGTTGCCACTTCGAGAAGAGCGAGCAGAAGAAGGCCAAGAAGGTGGTGGAGGCGGCGTACCTGGAGGACGGTTTCTTTGACCTCGACGCCTACTGCGAGGAGAATGGCCTCGTCATTCAGCGCAGCACCTCCACGCGGAGTGTGTCGAGCTCTGCCCCAGGAGGCGGGGGCTACTCGAACCCGTATGTGAAGCGTGGTTCCGACTCCGACTACGAGGATGGCGGCGACGGCAGAGGGAGCGACGGCTTCATCAGCCCCACCGGCAGCCCTGATGAGCACGCCTTCACCGGTGACGACGACGACGACCTTGACGACGATGACGTTGTGGACTATGGCAGTCACGTTAACTACTCGAACTCCCCCTCCGGCAGTGGGAGCGATGATGAGGACATGAATGCCGCGTACAACTTTGAGGTGGCCTCGGACGACTCACGAAGCAGCACCTACCGCATGCCCATGGGACGGCGTCGGTCGCAGCGTTAAACCGTGGCGACGCGGAATACTCGCGCCTCGTTTTTCCTTCCACGTGCGATAAATCCGCACGTATCATACGACTACAGCGTTTGTGGTTTCTTTGCTGGCTTTCTCTCTCTCTCTTTCTTTCCCCTTAAGTGGTGAGTGTGTATGAACATGCACACGGTCCGTAGCCTGTAGAGCCCGTCCTTATGTTTCCCATGCAATATGGCAACATCTTTACTGATCTCCATTATACTGCAGGCCATTCTCGAAAGTCTCTGCCACTACAGGCAGTGCACTGCTGTGCTGTTGTCGCAGCGAGGTCCACACGCCTTTTCGTTTTCTTGCCTATCCCATTTCGCTTCACGTGTCACCACCTCTTCTTTGAATTACTTCACTTTCTTCACTTTCCTTTCCATGTGATTTCGCGTGCTGACAGTGGTACCTCTCTTCTTCCTTTTTTGAAAAAATGGATGTTTTGCCTTTTCCTGGTTTGTTTTTCTTCCGTTAGCGAAATGCTCTGTACACTTCACCGTATGTTTCTTTATGGGTTTCTCAGCGACATTCCCGCGTTTGTGGTTCTGTGGAACGGCGCTTTTCAACTCGCCTCCCCCACCCCTTTTTTGAAAATCACTCCTACGCACATTCAGCCGCCAACAACAGTTGCAGTACCCCTATGACTTTTCTTTCTCCTCGTTTCTGTGCCCATGTGAATAGTCGGCTTTTGTTCAGAACACGGATGTGCCACGGGGTATTGTAAGACCGGTGTGTGCTTGGTAGGAAACGTGCTGTTCTTTATCTTTGTGTATTTGTTCCTTCACCCCGTTGTGTTGGCGCCTGTCATCGTGTGGGATGAGAGCCGTTTCCTTGCAATCTCAGCTTGGAGGTGTTGTCACCACTACCCAACCCTCCCTGTCCTGAAGGTTGGCTGGTTCGTCCTCTCTCTCTCATGGATTCGGTTGACAGCCTAGGAGAACGGAGACGACATATCACGCGCATCTTTGTTTTCCCCGTTGTTGTTGTTGTTGTTGTGCTTCCTCCTCCCTTGTCTTCGCAGCACCCAGCAGGAGTACCTCCTCGAGGAGTGTTCTCCCCCTTTGTGCCTTTCTTCTAACAAATGCGGATATCCTACATGCCCCCCTTTTATTTCGCTCTTCTTTGTCTTTTCTTCGTACTGCAACCCATCCTCAAAAAGAAATCTTACAAGCCTCCTCACCCTCCATATTTTTTTTGTTCTTTAGAACGTTTCGTTCAGGCGTCGTCTGCTCATCTGACGCCAAGCTTTCACAACACTTCTGACTGGGGTTGAGCAAAACCAGCAGATGGAAGCACTTGGCGGTGCAGTCGAAGGTTGCTACAATGTGTGTACAGCTTTCTGCTTCCTTCACACGACGCGAATGGAATGCTTGTGCTTCTCCCTTTTCCTTTTGTTTTGTCTCGTTTCCTCCCCTCAACTCATCAACTTTTCTTCTCCTCTTTTTCTTTGGTCGCACAGGCAAAAAAAAAAAAAAACTGGCACCCACCTCCGCCTGGTGCTCACCTTCCTTTTCTCCACATTATCACGAACATCTACGCTCTTTTTCTGAAAAAAAAAATCCCAACTCAGTCCACGTTTATTACCCTCGATATATATATATATATATTCTTTTTCAAACGCATCTTTGCGTACTTCCTTTGCCCCTCTTTTTTTCCTCCTTCATCTGTTTCCTTCCCACAACGGCCGCTGCAAGTATTTATTTATTTATTTCCCCCTCTTCTTCCCGACTGTCTACTCATGCAGCCGTCGACGTCGGTTCTCTTTCCCGAACTCCTCTCTTCCCTCGTCCCCTTCCCCACTTCTTTTTTTTTTCACTCGCGTTCTCCTGTGCAGACATCTCTCCCTTTCTCTTTCTTCACCCAAATGCATTATCACGCCTTACTTAGTACTTCTCCTCCGCTTCGACTCAGAGGATATTCTGAAACAAAAAAAGCACAGATAAAAACAGAAGGAATAAAAGAAATGGCGACCACCACAAGTACTCAACGCTTATGACGCCCCTTTAGAGGAAAGACCTCTCCATTTTTGAGAGGGAGCTTGGGTAGACCTAGGCGCGTCCACATTCTCGGTGCATCGTCCTCAGCACACATTCATGGGAGGGATGCGCAGCGCCTTGGTCTTGATTCATTCGCGGTACCATTGCTTGGTCACCACGCTCGCCGCGCTGTGGTTTGCCTTGGGCTGATTCTGAGGCGGACAAAGGTTTCCCCGGTTGATATGCCGATCGCAGAGACGAGGGCTCCCTCTACGCTGCGGAGGTCATGTGGATACCCTGGACACCACACGCACGACATGTTATTTCTGCGCCACTAACCAGCACATGCATCCTTTCCTCTCTCTCGCTCTCGCTCTATCTAGTCATTGACGGCCGCCTGGGCAAGACACAAAAATCGTTCGTTGCGTGTTCAAGCACTCTCGCCCATCTCCATCTCAACAGATCATTGGTTGCTGTCCTACGTTTGGTATCGTTTCTTTGTTTTAAAAACTTTTTTTGCGTGTTTCTTTCATTTCTTTTTTCTGATTAACAGTCCTGTCAAATAACGCATTCCACTGCGCAATATTGTGTTTTCTTTTTGTTTAACTCTTTTTTTTTTCTTTTGTTACCGTTGCTACTCGACGCCTTGTGACACGTGCAAGGATTCTTTCTGAGCCACTTCTTCCTCCTCTTCTTCTTTTATCTTGTGCTTTCCCTCCTCCCTTCGTCTCCGCACCTTCTCGGTGCGAAGGTTCATTCTCTCACTTCTCCCTCTTTCACAGGTCGTAGCCTTGCCCCTTGCGTCCTCTGTAGCAGGCCCAAGCCTTCCTCTTCTTGCATTGACATTGGGTCCTCTGCCCCCCCCCCCCGGTCCTGTCTCGGGTCATTCGCGTTCCTTTACCTCCCCCGTCATCTATCTAGCAGCTCCCGTTCTTTGATCCTCTCCGTAGGTTCACGGAGCCTTGTTGCAGAGCGCTGCTCCTCACATCCCGACTCTCTCACACATTCCATTTTTAAAATATCTGTGCTCTCCTTCTGAACCTATTCGGTTCGGGTAGTCATTCTGTGTTGAAACGAGTGCTTCTTTTTTTTTTTTTTCCTCCGCTCCTTTTCCTCTCATTCTGCCCGCTTCTCTCGCAACAGGAACGACACCTCATCTTCTGCGTGATGCAGGGTTCCATCTTTCCTAGCGTCTCGGGAGCTGTGTCAGCGCTCTTCTACCTCGTTGCTGTCCTGCAAGCAGTGGTCCTGCTCTTTGTCGCCGCTGTCTTCACTCTGAGCGTGTGTTTCCCCGCTCGTGCGAACAGCGAACGTAGTACACCGCGTCGTGACGCTCGTGCTCTGAAAGCCGCCCGAGGCCCCCACGGAAACCTCGAAGAAGGACGCCACGACCACTCAGGGGCCGGCGCGTCATCCGGGAGTGATGCTGCCAACACGAACCATATCACAGAAGACATCGTTAGGCCGATGCAGCCACACCAAAAGCCATTTCAGTCCCTGGCGCTGTCCCCTCCGGTGAAAGTGACCGCCGCCTTCGGTCTGCCGGTGACGACAGGAGAGCAGGAGCTTCTTTCGCAAGAGGAAAGCAGCCGCCCTCACAGCTCTGTCACGAGAGAATCGGCCCGCGTTGCGGAGGGCAACACCATGGAGAGCGCACATTTATTCGCCCGGGCCGTGGGCACGACGCTGCAATTCTCCCCACCCTCCGCATCGCTCCCGTCCGTGGAAAGCCGGCCAGAGGTAGAGAGGGCCGCCGTCTACTCCAACGCGGGTACAAAATCGAGTCCTTCGCACCCCTCCCTCACTGCTTCGCTGTGTGCGTTACCGGGGTCGAGTCGAGAGACACGGAGTGAGCTTCTGTCCGTAGGAAAGCGTGCGCTACACCACCCCCATCTCCCAACGCCTCCGGACACTGCGTCTTCCACCTCCGTCGAGGCTCATACCAACTCGTGGCATTCTGGTGCTCTCAAGACGAATCGTTGCAACAAGAAGAAAGACAAACGCAGCGCAAAAGAGTCTGACGACGTGACAGCACCAGCGCCGATGGGTGCGGATGGATTCGAAGACCCACCACATACTACACATTCGCAATTATCACTCAGCGATTCTTTACTGTCACCACGTGAGCCTAACGCTCCGCCACCTGTTGAACAGGAACAGCGTGGTTCTCACCGCGGCAGCCGCGTTGTCGAGGAAAACGGTAAATCCGGTAGTCTCTTGAATTCTGTCGAACATGCACCTGCGCAATGGGCTTCATCATCTCACGCCCTCAAAGCTCAAACCCAAGCGCAGGAATCCTCCGCCGAAGCTGGGACCGCCCCACCGTACCCGCGGCTTCGGTCCCCCATGCCCTGGAGACCTGAGGACGCCGGCCTGCAGCAAATCACGGACGAGAGCACCGAGGAGGAATGTGAGGACGCCATCGGAAAGAGTCCCACCGCCGTGTTATCCGCTAGTTTTTACCGCTTCTCGACAACTCTGTTGCCAGACGACCTCGCGAGCCTGTCGCTGCCGGCAGCGTGTAGCGAAGAGGAACGTCTCACGCTGTATAACCGGACGCGCCGGGGGAGTGGCAGGCACGCACTTTGATCGCTTCGTAGCAGCAACCATTTAAAAAAAAAAAAAAAGACATGTGTGCGATAGGCATACCTTTTAAGCGCTCACGGCGCAAACTGTTTCACTAAATGCTTTCTTCCAAACCTATTGGTATTTCGCAGCTTTCTTTTCTTCCAGAGAAATTTCAAATACACGTGTTATTGTTTTTTCCCATCAACACAAACTCTTTGTTACGCCTTTTCCTCTCGTTCTGGTGAATCATCAGTCGCGCGTGGGTGCGTGCCCCGTAACGACACCCTGGCTCTCTCTCTCTCTCTCTCTCGCTGTTGTACATTGCCGTACAAGACAACGTACAAACGCACCCAATGCTCTCCCTTTCCCAAGCCCTCGCATCTTCTTTTTGCGTCTCTTGTACGCTATCTTCCAATGCTCCCAGTACATCCATCGGTTTCAACGGCACGTGTGCCACGGACCCTCGCACAGTCCGTGACGCTCACGTTAATTTCACCCTTGTCCTCTCCTTTCTTCTGTGCAGTGCAGCCCTCCTTGACCGCCCGTGGCGTGCGAACGAACGCGACCATTTTTGTCCTTCATGGACATGAAAGCGAGAAGCTGTGACGTCTGTTCTATAACGTCTTTGGACGCAAGCCACTGGCGCAGCATTCCTACATCCCAACTGTGCCCCCAACCCTTCTTTTTCTTCTTCTTCTTTTCCTATTCCTCTCTGTCCTTTGAGGCTACGCATTGTCCCTCGATTTGGTCTACAGCTTGGCGATCACGTGAAGCAATCATACCATGGGATCCGTTTCTTCACTTAAAAAACAAAATCACTTCCGTTTCTTTTCTCTCCCGCAGCTTGTGTCTCCATAGCACGTACATGCTACCATCTCTGACCGTCTCTTCCCCGGGACACATGGTCACACAGACCCGCAGCGTCACGCACATTCACCTTGACCGCGGATGGCTCTCTCTTGCCGCGAGGAGACTTCTCTTGAAGTAGTGTTGATGTCTGAGTCACTACGGATACATCAAATGGTATAAAAGTTATTCCGTCGACGATCGTTTCGGTGATTTTTCTTCTTTTTTTTTTGCTTTCAGCTTTTTGGTTTCCCCTCTCATCCCACCAAATGACCTCACTCGATGATTTTGTTTCTTTTTTTTGTTTCTTGTTGAACCGTTTTGTCGCTTCGTTGACGACCGGCACTGTGCTACCGCGTCGTCTGATGTACGTTCATGTTGTGTGTGTTTTGTATGTTTGTTTTTGCTGAATGTAACCAAACGCTTTGCGTGTATGTCCGCTAGCGTCTCTCTGTCTGTGTGCAATACCCCCCCCCCCTCCCACCGTACAGATTTGTGTACAAGGACAACCACTGTCTAACACACCTTTCTTCCTCTGTTTTACATTTGTTCGACGGCGTCCTTGTCGTCATGCAACTCAGGTTATCCGTGTCATAAACTGCTTTTCCTTTCTCTTCCCTTCTTACCCGTTTTCCCCCTTTTTTTTCTCCTCCCTATCCACTCTCCTCTAAAGACCACACTTCCTTCGTGTGAGGCTTTGAAGAGACTTTAACACCGGTTCGTTGCGTTTACAAGGTATCGGAAACATTTGTCGAGCCTCGAAAAGCTGCTCCCTTGTCACCGATTACTACCCATTCTCCTCAGAGCCCGAGGCTGTTAGTTCCGCTCACGGCGCAGCGTCATTGTGTAGAGACGGTCTAGTCACGCCTGCAGCCCTCATTCGTCTGCCCTTCAGCTCCTTAAGTGCTCCGCAAGTGACAGCTTCCCAGCTGCAAAGGCCGCAGCCAGGTGTATGACGCACTCATTCAACTCTCTCTCTCTCTCTCTCTATCACCATTTCCTCTGTTTTCCTTCTGCGCCGCATGGGTACTGACCAGTGTGCTGTATGTATCAAAGGAGGCATCCCAGTGAACCCTATGTCAAAACGTAAACACAGATATACATTCTCCTCTTTTTTTTTCTGTTATGTTCTTATGGTCGCTGTTGTTTTGCGTGTCCTTTTCCTTTTTTTCCCCTCTCTCCCCTTTCCCTCCTCAAAGTTTTCCGCTCGCCGCGTGCTTGCTGATTCTTTATATGCGATTCGTATTCCGCGGAGATGGTAAATCCTCAGACGCTCATCACATAAAAGGACGAGGATGGGTCGCCTCGTCCTCTTCCCATTTCTCCCTTTTTTTTTTTTTGACCCTTCCTCTCCCGCTCCTTGTCTCCTTGTTCCCAATGACGGCAGTGTGTCTCTTTTTTTGTTGTTGTTTCCTTTAGGGGAATCAGGTAGATGGTCTTCGGGCTCCACGCTCTCCAGCATCTTCCCCTCTTCAATCCTGTGCTTCATTCTTTGTCGCTTTGCAGTCTTCCTCCATCCTGTCTTTCTCCCCTTTCCTTGTCCTCCACAAAAGGCGGAGCCTCCACGAATGACTCGTACGCGCATCCCATCACCGTCTCGTTCCCCACCCCACCCCACCCCTCCCCAGCATTACCACAACGGTTTCCACCTCGCGAAGTGGGAGAGACAAACTCATTGGGGTGACGAGCCCCATCACATTCTCCCTTCATGATCATATGTTTCTCCCCTCTCAGCTTCCCCTAATCGTTCCATTGTGAACGAATTCCTCTTCGATGTTCCATCACGTTTCTTGCCTCTTCAGGCGGAGGGACGCACACAGATCACAACAATAAGAATAAGGAGGCCTGTGTGAGAACCACAGGCTCAAAACCATTGCATGGACGATACCATGCAGCTGGTGTGAAGCGCACCACCTGTCTCCCTCCCGCTGCACACCTTGCCCTCTCACTGAGAGGACAAAGAGCGCCGAGACATCGAAGGATGTGCCGCATCAACGAGGCGGTGGGGATCATCAGCGAACGCGTCACGCGTCCTTGTGACGCGCATGTCAGCACCGCTTCCGCGTAAATGACGGCTGGCACGCGCCACGAGCTCAACGTACATAGTTGAAAATATCCTTTCTCTATATCTCCCTCCGTAATGTACACACATTTCTAGCTGCGTTCCCTCCTTCTTCCTTCACCTCTGCTCGTGCATTCATCCCTCCAGTCTATATTTCTTTTAGCCTAGACTTCGCCTGGTGTGGCTCTCGTCTCCAGTTCACAACGTAGCAACGTCCGTGCTCGCTGCTGCTGAGGAACCCCTTTACCAGCTGCTCTATACACGCCTTCTTTTCCGTTAGTTTTGCACCATTTTCTTATTTGCTTCGCTGGATATATATATTTTTGTTTGTTTGATTCTCTGTGTCAAAGATAATATACACACACCAAAATACAGTTACTCACGTCAGAGAGTCCTTTCCCCAGTCAACTTTCACCCAAGCGTTTTGTTGCGTCTTGGAGGCGAAATTCCGCGAACGTTTCTGCATTTATATAATTTGTTTTCAAAGGTCACATTCTCTTTGAAAATCCAATACATCAAAGAAAGCCACGCTACTTTTCCACCATTTGGACCAAAAAAAATCATTTTACTGTAAAAACAAAAATGGAAACGCCAACGCGCTACGTCCGTGTCAATTACGACATTGACGTCCCTTTTTTCACCAAGCATTGGTATGTCGGCTTCATCATTATGCTGGTAGGCTTTCTTGTGCTAGTCCTGATTCTCTATATTGCTATTTGCTGTCACTTCGAAGAGCGGGAGCAGAGCAAGCGCCGGAAAGAGATTGAGGCGAACGGAGGTCGATTGTCTGACGAGGACGCTGACGACGACGGAGCAGACTCCTCGTACAGTGCCGGGGGTGGTCCTCGCCGACGCAATCCACTTGCGTAAGTCATTCTCATGTATCGACGGAAAAAAATGAACTTGACCATGTCGGAGCGCCGTGGACATCATCTTCTGCTCGCATTGTTCTAAGGCGTGACGGCACCACTTTGTATTGCTAACCAATGTTCCATCACGTGAAGTGTGCCCGTCCGTGCCAGACAGAAGAGAACGCGTTGCGCGTTCTTTGGTCGTCCGTTTCACGTAGGCTGTCTGATCTCAATGTTTTGTTTTCCTCTCCTTGGTTGGCGGACTCTCCTCTTTCCTGTGTACAGCACCTGCCGTCGTCCTCATCTCCCTTTCTTTTTGTTGTTTCACTCCCTCTCCTCCTTACCACCCGTTTTCCTCACTCTTCTCACTCTTCTCACTCCTACAGAGGGGGAATTCTGTGCGATACGACGTACAGTTGTGCATCATGAGACGATGCCGCTTGCATCACTCCCCTCGTGTACCCCAAACATACGAATCACTCTTCAAAAAGAAAAAAAGAAAGTGAGGCAAATTGGTCTCATTGCAAAGCATCCGGGGCGAAGCTTGGGTTGAGGACTGTCTTGGTTTCGCTCCGCGGTTCACTGCACGGCCAGTGGCTCTTCACTCTACAGGAGGACGGAAGGAGCCTCCACGCTTCCAGTGAAGTACGCCATGAAAGAGAGAAAACAAAGAAACTCGATGCTGCAAGCAGCGGTGCCCTCCTGTGTATGCAAATGCGAAGGCAGGACGGTCGCCACCGAGAGCTATGACTCGAAGATCTGCTAGCACACGATTAATGTCAAAGTCACGACGGTTTGTGAACAAAGTCGCATTTCTACACCTTGTCTCCGCCACCCGTTCCCTCACTCTCCCTCTTTCTCTTTCTCTTTTTTTTTCTCGTTCTTTGTGGTTTCTAAACGCCTTCATTCAGTAGTTTTGCTCGTTAGTTTTTTCCGAGTGATCCCATCATCGCCGTTCGTGTGGTCTCCATCTCTTTTTCTTCTTCTTCTTCTTCTTCTCACCAAGTCTTTCACTTTGCAGTTTAGAGTGAGTGTGTGCGCGCGCAACTGCTGCCGTGACACAAACTGCTTCTCTACTCCATCGGTTTCGTGTGTGCATCTCATCTTTTTCTTTTTCTTTTGGTTGCTCACGTTGGTGCTGATATTTGCTTGCGCTTAGTTAGTAATCTCTGCTTGAACTTTTCCGCACTTCTCCGCCCCGTCTTCTGCCGTCTACCAATTAATTCCACTTTCTCTCATCGGTAAAAAGATTTTAAAAGAAAAAAACTTGGTCTGACAGCAGCGTTTCTCCGTTATAATTGCCTGCGTTTTGTTCCAATCCTTGGGCAACTGTTGTCTGTTTGCCACCCCTCTCTTTGGTGTGTACTCGACGCGTGAAGCCGCCGTGGGCATTCATTTCTGCATTTTTCTTGTGTTATTTTCTCTTTTCTTTTGTTAGCTCCTCGTGACATTCATTTCCTACTATCCTTGTCATATCCGGTGTGGGTACGTACGTGTGTTGATAAACGGCCCCTCTCTTTCTTTTTTTGCTTGTTTTTTCCACCCCTGTAGCCCTTTCTTTTCCTTTTCCCCCTCACGTGTTTCCGGTTGCCTGTCCTTCGTAAGGAACACATACCCGAATAGCTCCCTAGCACAGCGAGGGAGAGAAGTGTTTTACAAAAAAAGACAAACGTTACGCAACAGATTCTTACTTCACATCCCGCTATCACAGCTAAACCTTTTTTTTTTTTGTTTTCCGGTTCGGCAGTCTCTCGCTTTCTGACAGCACACTGTTGCGTTGACCACTGTCAGCTCCTCTGCACCCTTGTTGTTGTTGTTGTTGTTGATTTTGGCTGCAGCTGCTTCACCAGTTCCCACGCTTTCTCTTTTTTCTTGTGACGAATCCAGTAGTGCTTTTGTGTTGCATCCCTGTCTGCCGCCGCTGTTTGCGTCTTCCTGTTTCGTGATCTTGTGGTCTCGAATTTCGTTTCCTTTGTTTTTGCGTCTTCAACTGCTTTTCTCTCACCTCCTCTCCCCTGCCCCGCCACTACCGCACACCTACGTCACGCTGCCAGTGGTCATACCACTTTCCCTTGTGCTCCTTGCGATCTAACGATCCATTTATAAAAGGGGGAAAAACGCTGTGTGAGTGGCTGAATCCAAAGGATTCACAAACGACAGAGCGCACGCTTGGTTAGTATTAACGCGGACGAAATCGTTCCTGACGCATCACCCCCACGTGTCCTCAGTGGCGTCTTTCTCCGTCTTTTCTTTTCTTGTGGTTGTTGTTGTTTTCCTTTCTTTTCTTGGTTTGACAACATAGCTATCGTTGGCTTTTTGCGTTAAGGATTGAACTCTTTGTTGTTTTATTCTCGCTCACTTCTTTCTTTTTTCCTTTGGCTTGCAATATTCTTTCATTGGGTCTCTCCCCTCATAGCATCCTTGACAACAGTATATAACTAATAGATAACAGATTTTCTCCTTTCTCGTTCCTATCACTAATTCATCTCTCTCCCCGCCTCTCCTCTCTTTCCTCTGTCACTCTCACTCTCACACTCTCTCTCTCTGTATTTTTGTCTGCACCTCAGAGAACACACATTCGCCAGCCCACTATTTTGTTCATACGAGCGGCGAAAGCAACCGTCTAGCCTACCCACCCCCTCTTTCTGCCCATTTTCCCTTTTCTGCGTCTGCTATCGCTCTCGTATTCTACCTCTTTCTCTATCTCTCTCTCTCTCTGTCTGAGGTGTCTGCATACTCTGTTTCCTCCTTGGAAGAACGTCTTCGTGGTCAAGCGTCACGCACAGCAAAATAAGGACAACATCCATCATCACAGTGGACATATATATATTTAGTCGTCGCTGCTCTTTTCTCATTGTGGAAAATCGGAAGCTACCGTCACCATGGGCACCCTACCATCCAAGGAATCCCATGAAAGCCCGTCCTCCTTTCATTTCGCTCGGAGTGGCATGTATGCGATGGCTATGATTCCCCTCACGGAACACTTCTTCCCTTCCCCAGACGGCCTCGCCTTTCAGCAGCTGTGGGAATGCAGGGATCGGCAGAGCGCCAAGTACAACTTCACGCTCTTGAGCTCCTCGTCACGAAGGAAGATGCTGCTGCCCACGTCGGCCGTCGCGCTTCCGGAGGACCTGAGTGTGTTTGAAATGGAACTGGAATCAAATCCACCCCTCACAGGCCACCACGACGCACACGACACCGAAGACGGGAAGCAAGGGACCGCCGCCCACCACACCCGCCGTGCCAACCCGGAGCGCATCTTCGCCGACGATGAGGACGACGGGGTCGGCAGTGTCACCCTGAACGACCGGATTCCGTTTCCACCGCAACGCACCGTCTCTTCCACCGCGGCAGACCTCCAAGTGCACCCACAGACCCCTCCGACCGTTCACGTGACCCGTGGCGAGACGGCGACCGACGAACGCGACGGGCGTCGCGCAGACGCTACGTCCGCGCAGGCGGACGCCATCGCCAGCGAGGAGGAACAACTCGCCCGTCTGCGCAAAGAGGACTGCAGCATCGTCGGCATGATTGCGGAAGGTGTGTACCAGCTCATGCCAACCCCACAACCTTTTTTGGTGTCCAGCCCCGAGGAGGAGGCTGCGGTGCTGGCGGAGCTCGAGCGGCGAGGGCGCTGCGGACCGGGCGGGACCCGTCGCCTCGGCCAGCGGAGCCGCTCGAGCGATAACGTGGCACCACTGGGCGCGGCCAACGGCGGTGAGGACATGAATCCAAATGGCACAACAACGGCAGCCACGGACGGCTCCCCTGAAGACAACGCAGAGCACCGCCGCTTGCAGGAATTGAAGCAGCGCAAATTTGTCGGTGTGCAGGAGATCACCGAGGACAACTACGACATCTTTTTCCGGGACCGATTGTACTATGAAATTTGCCCGGAAGACACAGAGAGAAACCCCAGCGTACCGCACCGTCAGTCGGCAGACGGCGACCTGCCCATCGTGGAGAGCTTCCGCCAATTCCTGGAAAAGAAGTACAATGTCTCCCTCGACAAGTACGGCACCCCTGTCCCGGCCGACCGCCAGAAAAAGAGGCGCTCGCGCGGTGGCAACGGGGTGAGGGACAAGGGAACAGAATCATCGAGGACGGCCCCGACCTCTGACGGGGCGGAGTCGGAAGTGAAAGGTGCCGACAAGGGACCCAATCCCCACGAGACCGAAGCCGTCGACGACGATGCGGCGGCGAGCAACGCGGACACAGAGGAGCAGGAGGATGCCTGGGTGCGCAGCTTCTACTTCCGTGATCGAGACACCTTGTATGACTTTTTAATTCGTCAAAATGCACGTCGTCCGGGCGGCATCGTGGAGACCAACAAGGAGATGTGTGACATCTATAATGAGGAGCTCCGCTGGAAGGCCGCGCGTAGCACTGTGCGGGCCTACCGCAAACAGGAGAGAGAGCGGCTGAAGAAGGAAGGCGACCCTCCGTCCCGTGAAACGAACCTGCCGTCCACGGCCGCCGCACAGGAGTCGACGTCGCTGGCGCTGTCAACGCCCGCCGCGGGTCCTGCGCTGGTGTCCTCCAACGCCGATGGTGGCGAAGAAGTCGCCTCCGCGAGTGCGCCACGCGACCAGACGGTTCACGACGAGCAGCAAAGCACTCGGCACACTGCATCGATGCCCTCACGGTCCTCATGGGAGCCGCCATCACAGCCCATCACAAAGGAAGCGTACGAAGAGGCGCTCAAGGTCCCCGCACCGAAAGTGTTCCTCCGTCCGGGTCCTTCGGTCGTGGTGGTGCGCATGTTGCCCGACGAAGAAAAGGCTGCTCGGGCAGCCTACTTCAGTGCACGGGGCCAAATCGATCCCATCTTTCCTCCGGTCGGTGGCTTCGAGGGCAACCATCCCTCGAGCACGGGAACAGGAAGAAATAGTGGCGGCGATGGCGATGGGCAGCAGCCTCAGCCGTCGCAAGCAGGCGGTGGTGGGGACGTCTCTGGATCCCATGGTCCTCGTGAGACGAGAGCCGGCACTGACTCTGCAAACCCCCTTGGTACAACCGGTGCGGGTGCAGCACCACGTCCGATCAGTACCACCTCCTCCCCTAGTCAGAAGGACCCCGACTCTGCTTATAAATTCTCCATCAACGTGGGAGCGTTTGGGATTGACATCACAGAGAATAATGTGGTGGTGAACCCTGACGCTGTCGGTGGGGGCCAGTATGAGTTTGAAAAGGATGTCAAGTACCGTGATGGTCGCATTCACCTGGTAGAGGAGGCGGGCGTTCTTTACATGTTCGCCTACAATCCAGCCTACTTTCGTAACCTGGAGAAGAAGCGTGTGGCGCAGGCAGCGGCCGCTTCCCCTTCAGGTGCCGGCAAAGAAACCGGCGTGAAGGAAGGGGACGAAGGCGATGAGGACCTCGATGATCAGCCTCTCCGCACTCGCCAGACGTCGCACCGGTACCGCTGCGCCACATCCTTTGGTGGGGACGACAGCGACGCGGGTGATGACGCCAACAGTTCTCACTCAGACGGGGCCACAAAGGGAGGACACCAGCGCCAACGCAAGCCTTCCGACGCACAGGAGGATGCCAGTAGCGCAGAAAACCAAGCGCCAAGAAGGCGGCGACGGACAACCACTGGCAGCGATTCCGGGAACGACGAAGACGACGGTGAGGAGGAGGAGGAGGAAGAGGATGAAGACGACGGAGCAGGCAACGTGTCTGACGGCGTGGCGAGTGATCCTCACCAGCTGGCCATGGACTCAGAGGCCATGTTCCTCCTGCCCATTGTGGCGATTCGCATCGTCGGCTGCACGTCTCTTGTCGAGGCGCGCAACCGTGGCACGCCGTGGCTGCGGGGACTCCAAGATGACCCAGAGGAAGACGCGTATGTGGAGAGTCTGCCTGTGCGGCCTCCTGTCATGTGCGGGACCTCGTTCATTGACGCCTGCATTGGCGACAAGATCCTTAGTCGTGGCTTCATGCTCAACTACCAAACCTACCTCTCGCGGTGTCTGGAGGCCGGGCTCCCTGAGCCCCTCTGTCGGCCGTTCTGGAACCTGACGCTGCTGTCGAACATTCCTGTGATGCAGCTGTGCCGTGAAATGCGTTTCCGCGTACGCGCGGCAGCGGCGGAGGTCGAGCGAGGTTTCAATGGCCTGCGGGAACTCATTCAGGGTACAGATCTGGACCTCAGCACCTACGTCCGTGACGTCTCTGTGTTTCGTGATATCATTCGCGAGGCGCGCGCCATCTACAGAGAAAAGGTGCTGTTGCAAGCCAAAATGCGGGAAATCAAAGTCGCTGCTAGGCGCCGTGCAAACACAGACGACACCAGTGACAGCGAAGTGGCCAAGCCGTCGGAGATCGAGGTGGCGACGGAGGCGATTGCCCAGGCCTGCCCAGCGTTGCTCACGTACCTGAGGTTTCCCTCTGTCCCCACCGCCGCTGCCACCGCAAAGGAGGCGGGCACGGCACAGGTCGACAAGGCAATTACCATGAGCATCTTGTGGTCGGTGGTGGACCCAGAGGGCTCCCCCAGTGCGGGAAGCATCCGTCTCAGCGCGAAAGGGGCAGCGGACGAGGAGAAGGCAACGGCAAGGGCCCCTTCCCTCTTTGAGGCGGACGCGGAACGCTTCAACGGTGGTGGACTCATCACCACACGGGCTATCATCGCCCCCAGCCCCGCTCAGCAGCCCTCACGCGAGTCTGTAGATGGCAGCAACACCGCGACTCAGCCATCGGAGGAACAGAGTACTGCGGCGGCAAAGCCCCTTCAAGAGACCGTGATGCAGCCGGCCATCCCCAGCTTCGGACGTGGTCTACATTTTCCGAAGCACGCCGCGGAGTTCCTTGTGTGCTCGTCGATCCGAGGCAACCGCATGCTCGGTCGCATCACGCGGGAGTCTCAGTTGTACCTCTTCAAGCTGCTGGCGTCAGCAACCACGCCAGTGTCGGCATCGCAGTTCATGCCGCCCCTTGACACCTCCGCCTTCGACTACGGCGGCACGACATACCTGCACCCCATCCGTAACCCTTTCACAGGGGAAGAAGTCGCCCAAGTTCTCTCGCCACCAAAGAACCTCGAAGACCTGAAGCGCATGTACAAGCGGAAGCAGCCCCTCCACCTACCACAGCCGGCGTCGGCAGTGAATTCGGACTCTATTTCCCCCACACCTCCCCCGACGGCCAAGAAAGCAACAACTGGCAAGTCCGCAAAAGAAACTGAGGCAGTGACGGAAGAGTCCACCACAGCCAGCAGCAGTAACGCGGCGAAGGGCGCCCGCAAGGCCCATAGCAACCGCCGCCGTCGATCTCCCACCAAGGCGCCTGCGCTGATGGTCTTTGTAGTCGTGGACCCCTCCTCTACGGCCAAGGGCCCGGAGAAACAGCCACCGCGACTCGCCTTGCAGGTGGCCGAAGCCAAGGATACCGCAGCGGCGAACTACGCCGTGCAGAGCAAGGCGCCTCAAGAGGACGTCTCACACCCTGTAGCAGTAGCGACACCCACACCCACACCAGAGACCCCAAACCAGCACACAGACGAGGACCACCAGCATCGTGTGGAAGGGGACGAAGCGAACCCAACGTCCGATGCCGTTGTGCGGGTACGTAAACCACGAAGCAATGAGAGCATCAGCGGCCAAAGCCGTGGCCGTGCGCGGTCGGAGTCCTCGGACAGCACACGCAGCGACGGCGACGCCTATGCCGGCGATCGCGAAAAGGAGCTGTTCGACAGCCTTGATGATCTTGGGTATTACAAGGATGAGGAGGACCTGGCAAACGTCAAGCATCAGTTCATGTACCCACCCAACACTTTCATTGATGGCACACTGGTCTTGTACAACCTCAGCACCGGCCGGTGGATTCACTTTGATCCGTTCTATCACCGTGTGCTCCGACGCGCACGAGAGCGTCACCGCGCGCGCGAGGAGCGCCGGCGCTTGCGTGAGGCCCAAGCTACTACAGTGTCTGGTGACGCGGCGACGGAAAGCGCGGCGCAGCCCCATCACGTGCCCATCACCTCGCGCGTCGACCATCCGACAATCTGCACCACAGTGCGAGATAGCAGCCCGAGCGACGCGCCTTCGCCGTCCCTTGTCGCAGATTCCTGCGCGAGCACGGCCGCTTTTCTTGATTCCCCTCAGCTAGGCACCAACACCAGCACCTCCGCCACACCCACCTCTACCACCACCGTCACGGGCACAAACCCTTCGGCCCTCCATAGCCCTCCCACGGTGCCCACGTCGTCCCTCACCCCTCCGACCTCCGCCACGACGGTGGACTCGCGGAATGAGGCCCTCACGACACCGCTGGAAGGCGCCGGGACCTCCACAGAGCAGATGGTGACGAGCGCTTCTCCGCACCACCACCACAGTCACCAGCACATGCAACAGCACACTCGCGAGAATCTGGAATCTCTCGAAGGCAAGCCCCAGCCATCCACGGACATAAGGAAATCCGCGGAGGCGCCAGAGCAAGGACCAGTCACAGAAGCCCATCGCACGGCCTCGGGGGCCCTTCAGGATTTGCCTTCACTGCTGGACCAAGAGGGCGATGAGGACCTTCGTCTCGAGGATGTGTTGCTGTGCTGGATCAAGACGAAGTTGCACAACGCGGCGCACAACCACAAGAATGACCCCGGCTGGCTGCGGGACAGCAACGGCGAAATTGTTCGTGAAGGCCACTACTACATTTGGGGCTTCGAACACGACCAGCAGCGATTCTTCTACGGCCTCATCCCTAAGTTCGCTCGCCGCAAGCACCAGCTCCTGCTTCAGCAGCAGCAACAGCAGCAGCACCAGCTCCAGCAGCAGTCTCTCCACCTGTTCCGCGCACGCCCGCTTGCTGGAGGTGCCGGGTCTTCACCGAAAGGTGCGGGCGCCGCTGCCACCTCCTCCATGTCCGCAGGGGTGAACAAGCCCGCCACGAGCCGCGGTCAGTCGCCGCAGCGTGGCCGGCAGCAACAGGCCTCGCAGATGCAGCGGCGCCGGCCACCATCACCGTCGCTCTCCCAGCACGGTAGCTCGCGGGGTGCCTCCCGCAGTCCTACAAGTAAGTCAGGGGCCTCCTCCCGCCGGTCCCCTACCACCTCCCAGGCCTCCTCCAGCCGTCGCAAGGCCGAGGCCGGCCAAGGCAATCACAAGCAAGGGGACGTTCACCGTGGGGAGAAGGGCACGCGCTCCCCTGTCAGCAACAGCGCGCGGGAAAGCAAGGACTCGGGTCGGTTCGTCTTTCTGCACCGTGTAAGCAGCAGTCAAAATACGCAGGGCATCGGCCAGCCGTCAGGAACCTCCCCCGTCATGGGCTCCGTCTCTCCGTCCCCGCAGAAACGCTCCGCGTCCACGCAGAGCTCGCAGAGGACCACGGCGTCTGTGAACCTAAAGCACCAGGGCCGTGCTGCAGGAAAGCCAACGAGCGCCGAGGAAACGGTTTCTCCACGCACACCCACTTCGCAGTCTTCTTCTGTGAAACCGGCGGTGTCGACCAAGGCTACGAAGCGCGCTACAGGTGTCACCCCACCACCTCCACCTCCACCTCCGCCGCCGCCTCCTCCACCTCGTACGGGGGCACCGGCAGTCGACCACAACAGACCCCCTCCAAGCTACGACGTGGCGAACGCAGCACTGCAGCCGCAGGAGTTGGAGGAGGAGAACGTGACCACGCCCCTTGCGCCATGCACGCTGCACGCGCCGATCGCTGCCAGCAAGGCGGCGCGCCCCAAGAAGAGTGGCGCTGACAAGAAGTCGGCCGCTGCTCAGCGGGAAGCTGCGGCACGTGTGGCGGGAGCTTCTCAGGCACCACTTCAGAAGTCTGAAGAACAGCAGGAAGCTACGTCATCCGCGCGTCACGTACAGGTCGCGAACCAGCCCCCACCTCCACCGCAACCGCAGCAACGGCTAGATGCCTCCACAGAGCCCGACCCGCGTCTTCCCCAGCCGCGTAACTTGCGTGCCCCGAACAGAGTCCCTGCGACGACGCAGCCGAGTGGTGCGGATTCGGTATCCATGGCATACGCGCAACATCCACCACACACATCCTCTGGTCAGCAGACGGGGAGAGCCCCGCACGCACAGGACACCGGATCACCCTACGCCACCCGGCTTCACGTGGAACACCAGCTCCCGCAACAACAGCCCATGTATCAGTCACCTGGTCCCGGACCCACCTCGTCGCCGCCACAGCCACCGCACTACACGCAGCAGCCACCGACCCATCTGCCATCCAAAGAGCCTCCCCTTGCCGCGTTACAGTCGCAGCTCTCGGGTGGTAGTGACGTCATCAATGCTGACGCGGCCCAGCCATCGCACGGACAACTGTCACAGCACTACCCCAAGGTGGCCCTCCGCATGCGTCAATCCCCCAACACCCGTCAACAACAACAACCGCAACAGCCGGTGGCCGGCACTGGGTTTCCTGGCGCTCCGCAGACAGCACCCTACCCCCCTCCGCCACCCACACCGCAACAGCAGCAACAGCCGCAGTCCGCTTCTATGAGCGCTGCATGCAGTTCTGCACCACCCCCTCCCTCTGCGCCATCACAGATGGCTCGCCAACCGCAGCCTCCTACCCAAGCAAGCCCAGTGCCTCGTCACCAGCAACATCACCAGCAGCCACCAATGCTGCAACGCCAAGGCCCACAGGGAAGTCCCCAGACGCAGATGCAGCAACAATTGCAGCAACAGCCACCTATGAACGCTTACCCCGGGGCAGGGCCGACCTATCCCCCGTTGCCTTCACACCCAGCAAACGTAAGTATGAGCGCGCACAACAGCGTCAACAGTACGCCCGCACCACCTCACGCACACACCCAGCAGCAGCACCTGCAAGCCATGCATCCCGCGAGAAACGCACTGCCGCCTCAGCAACAACAGCAACAGGGACCCATGACCTACACGCCTTATCCGGCCCCAACGTACCCAAGCCCTACTGAACCCTCGTCTACCGGGCACCGTGCCGGATCTGCGCCGTCGTATGGCACGAATCAAACCACGGGCACCCCCTACTCCCCAGCTGGGACTTCTTCTTCATCCGGTTCCCCACACGCACCACAGCAACCGCAACAACTGCAGCCGCAGCAATCCTTCTCGTCCCCTCCACCGCCTCCAACAGGGCACGCTGGTCAGCCACTCAGCAACCCACCGTACCACCCACAGCACCCTCAGCTGCACCCAACACCGTCCAACCGACAGCCGCCGCCTCAACCACAGCAACGACAGCAACAGCAGCAGCAGCAGCAGCAACCTGTGATGGGGAGTGGAAGTCACACGAACGCGGGGGGATATCCACCCCCTTTCACGTCCCAGCCTGTGGGCGGCACTGCCTACAGAGACCCACCCGCAAAAACTTCTCACTACGTGCTGCCTCAAAGCGAGAGTGGCAACCAAGGCGCGAACGCGTCGTGGAATACTCGCCCCTCACCACAGCAACATGCCGATGCGCATGCACAACACGAATACAACGAGCAGCGGTCTGGTTCCGCACCGACCTATGCGCCAGCTTCGCAGCAACGCGCACCCGATGTTTCACGGGATTACAGTCGTGAAGGTTACTACGGCGGCCCGCAGCACCAGGGGTCGCGCCAGCAGCAGTATTCAGGCCGTCCTACATCCTCTGCCACAACCGCAGGGCAGCCGCCTGCAGGGTCATACAGTCCATCACCGAATGTGGTGGTGGGAGTGAATCCCAGTCGTCAAATGGCAGGCGGTGTTGCCCCACAGCCGCCCGCTGACGTCTATGCCCCTGGTCCCTACCCGTCCGGTGACCACTCCGCAGGGAGCAGTGGACAGGCGAGTCTACCACAGCAGCCCTACACGTCCGCACCTGGCTCGTACGGCTATCCGCCGCCTCATCAGCAGACGTCAGCACCATACAACGTGGGAAATCGCACTCATGACGGGATGAGGAACAACGCCACCAGTCACCAGGCACCGCCTGCGGCATACCCGCAGGTACCGCCGCCCGGTCGCAACGCCATGCCGCCCCACCAGCAGCAATCGCAACCGCAACCGCAACCGCGTGTGCATGTTGGTCCTGCCGATCCGTCAAGCCACTCCGCACGGCCCGTGGCAAATTACGACGGGACAAACACATTGGGCAGTCCGATGCAAACCTACTCCGCCCCGCCACCCGCGCCACCTGCACTGAGTCCCCCGGCGCCCACCTACCCGCAGCTGCCCATGCCCGGTGCTCCCCAACAGCAGCAGCAGCCGTACAGTAATAGGGGAAGCTATTCACAGTACCCAAGCTACGCCGCGAGCACCACCTCCTCTACGTATTACCCTCCACCCCCTCACCAACCGCCGCACGAGTCACAGCAGAGGCAACACGGCCTGTCCTCTCCCCCACCGATGCCTGGTCCACCACAGCCGTACCAATCCCTGCAACAGCAACAACAACCGCAGCAGCAGCAGCAGCCAGTCTATCCACCGCCGCCACACCAGCCGGCGTACGGAGGCACCCCTGCTGAGCAGTTTGGTGGGTATCCACAGACCGCTAATGCACCGCCGCAGAGGGCAGCCGCGCCAACAGAAGGAACTCCGTACCCGCTACAGGGTAACGCCACCTTACACAGCAACAGTAGCAGGGGCGGGTCTCGCTATAACACCGGGCCGCGGCCAATGAACGTGCCAGCGCCACAAGAACCCACCCTCGCGCCACCAGACCCTCGCAGCCATCCGAACGGGGTGGAGACCGCACCGCCTGTGTCTGGCGCTCCGGGTGCCTCCTTCACGCAGTACCCCACTCCTGCGACGCCATACCAGCAACAGCAGCCGTACGCAGCGCCAGGCAGTGGATCGGCTGCCCTGGGCCGCACCTCCGCGGGCCCATCAGCTACCCCATCCTCCCAGCCACCATCCCCGAACTACCCCCAGCACCAGCAGCAGCCGGAGGAGCCCTCCCAGCAGTCGCAGCCGCAGTTGCAGCAACAACAGCAACAGCCGCAGCGGTCGGCAGCGCATGCAAGGCCGCACAACAATCCGTACGGCAATGTGTCGAACATTAATCAGAGCCCCTCCTCGGGCAAGGATTTCCCTCCTGCTGCCTCCACAACGGCTTCTGCGAGCTCTGTGCACCTCTCCGCTTCCCCTTCCTCTGGGGCTCCTCCGTACCACCAGCGGCAGCCGCAGCAGCGGCCACCCGCGCCGCAGCAGCAACGTGGCACACCAGGGTACTATCCGCCTTCCTCGCAGTCCCCGCTTCCCGTATCAGGGCAGCCTTCTTTGGCGTCTCCCACGTCATCCCTGACCTCGTCCATGGTCTTGGCCAGCCCAGCCCATCGAGGCACCGCCAGCCCTGGGCCGCAGGGCGGTCCGCGCGGCTCGCACTCGGCGCATCAAAACTCGCCGCAGGGAGCCTACATGTACCCTGCGGCGATGCAAAGCGCGGCGGCACCATCGCCGCCGCAGCAGCAGCAAGAGACACAGGAACAAGGTCCTTCCGTTATCCGACGAAGGAATGACGGGGGCGGACCGGGAGGGGAGGGCTCCCCGCGGTACAGCTGGGACCCGTACAAGCAGCGGAAGGCATGAGCACACGTGTCAGGGCGAAGCGGTGGCGGTGCTCTTTGGTGCGGACTGCGACAGTTGTGTTGCATCGATGGCATTATTCTTTTTTGGTCACGTCCCTTAACGGCCAGTTTTTTTTTGTTTTTTTTTTTGTTTGTTTCTTGCTGTGCCTCTGTCGTCAAGACATACTCGAATGGAGTGCCGCCCTGGTAGCGCCCCCTGCTTGCCTGCGGTGTGAGTTGTTGCCACATCCGGACTCGGAACCGGAATCCCATCTCCCCCACCTTCCACCGGCGTCCTTCATCTGTAACCACGTAGCCGACGTACTGGTGCTTCATGATACATCTGTCTCAAGATGTTTTTTTCTGCCGCATGGAAGGGAAAACGAAACTGCATGCTTTCTTTATCTTCCTTTTTTTTTGACTCTTTGCTTGTGTGTGGTGTCGCGCTTTCTTTCTTTTTTTCTTTTTTTGCCTTCGGTGATACCTCGTAGTTCGCATAGCTTCTTGGATGACTGTCTTTGTGTTTTCTGTTATTCTCTTTCTTTCCGAACCACTTTTTGGCACACACACACACTCACACACACGGCGTTTCTTTTTCTCGTATTTGTCCTTCGGCTCCCTTTCCTTTGAAGCGTGTCTGGTGACCTTGCTTTGGTGGAACGAGTCAAGGCACCAGTGGAGCGTCACCTTTCTCCATTTCATTTGCCCTCACGCCCCTCTTTCGTGGATCTTTTCCCCCCTCGCTTTTTGTTTGTTGTTGGTTGGTCTGTTGGTTTCTTTCGGATGGGTGACTTGCTGTGAAATGGTGTTCTTCACGTAAAACCGAGCCGCGAGTCGGCAGGAGCCTTCTTCGTTGACAACATGTACGTCCCCTTGTAGGGCTGCAATTTCAACTCTCGGGCCTGCCATTTCCCTTACCACCGTTCTGCTCTGACAGACTCTGTCTCTCTCTCTCTCTGTGTCCAAAACGCTGTTCTCGAACTGTCGAATATGCGAACTCGGAGGGTTTGTTGCGAGAGAATGTGTTATAACGAAGCGTTGCAAAGACACCGTCTGGACACTTTTTTCACCTCTCTCCGAGACCTTGGCGTCGTGTCACCTTGGATTCTCAACTTGTGAGTGCTCCTCTTCGTCTTCTCAACGATACGCCTGTCACATCACCTTTGGCTAACCTTCTTCACGACGGCGCGTTATCTTGACACATACACACACACGCACGTGCGCGTACGCACACGCATACACAAAAATCAAAATGAAAAGATCCAACGAAAGGAAAAAAAAGTGACGGAATATCATTCAGGAAAACTTCAAGATGACGTCACACCGATCTTGGCACTTCGCAAGCGTCCCATCCTACCCTTGCACTGGCGCGCATAGTCGTTCACACCCGTACCCTTCAGTCTGTGGGGTGTAAGTGGGTAATGAACATCACGTGGCGTAGCGTTCTGATGCAGACGCGGAGAGCGAACAAGTGGCCCCCAACCCCTTGACCTGTGACGCTACCTCCCTTGCACAGGGATATGACGCAGATCTGCGGCTAGAGGTGGCGCTCTCAGGAGGTCCTACACACAAAAAAAAAAAAAACGCACTCAGCGGGGACTTTGCAACGATGCTGTTGTTGTTGTTGTTGTGGCGGCTGGTGCTGTTGTGTGCCTTCTCGCCATCCTGATGTTTCAGTGAGTCTTTCTAACTCTTCCCTTCTCCCCGTCTTCTCTGTCTGCGTGATCGTTGTTTTCTTAAGGAGCACTTCTCATAGCATCTTGGTCGACCCGGTTGTTCTTTTGTTTGGCGTTGTGTTTCAGTACCAGAGGCACGATTGGTCTTTTCTTTTATCGCAGGGCTGAACGTTGGGGGTTAGAGAACAGAAAACGAAACGCAGACGACGAAAGCACTTACCCTCTGCTCTGTTTCTCCCGTTGTTTGCTGAGTTCCGTATTTTCGTTGGTCATCCTATTTTCCTAGCCGGACCTCACCTGTACCCATGGGTGCCCTCCCTAGTCGAGAGAGCACCGAAGACCCTGGCAACGTCCTCATCTGCAACTGCGGCAATCACATTGTGTTGCACGTCCCTCTCACGCCGCACTACTTCCCCAGTGAGGACAGTCTCGCCTTTCAGCAGCTCTTCCGTGCTCGCAATGACCAATCTGCTCTGTACGGCTTCGACGTCCGCAGCCTCGACAGGTTCTTGCCAGGTCCCGCGGCGGAGGCGTTTCGCGCCGCGCAGGACGAGGACTGGGGACCGGAGGCGGACGAGGCAGACCCCAGCATTCACTACTACGACATGGAGCAACAGGAAGGCTTCGCTCCTGACGAGAACGACGGCGATGACGCAGATGACGATGATGATAGGGGAAAAGGCACACGCCGGCGGCATCTGCGGACCTCTCTGGAAACGGCGGAGAAGCTCTACGAAGCACTCCTTTCGGCACCGACGTCTCACGGTCACTTTGTCGACACGAACCGAGAGATGTGTGATATTTACCAACGGGAAGTGGCATGGCGACAGAAGGGGCTGCCCGACGACGGCGCACCTGGCAATGTCGTCGCGCCAGCCTTCCCGTTCCTCTACCCATTGGCGGATGCAATAGCCGTTAAGTTAACTCCGTCTGAGGAAAAGGCGACTCGTCGGGCCCACCGACGCAGAATGCGTGCCAGTCGTGGTGAGGGCTACCGCTCGAACGCGTCGTCGCGTGCAGCCTCGTCATCTGCTTCATCCGCATCCTCGCGTTCTTCGCGGTCGTCGTCCTTCTCTTCCGCGTCAGCGCATTCGTTGCGCTCCACGCACGCAAGTGAGAAAGAAGCTACCATCCGCAGTAGGGACGCTACGACGTCGTCTGGTAAAGCTAAAGAGACACGCCGTGCTGTGCAAGACCGACTACCACCAGGGATGCGGGCCCGCCGACGGTATCGCTTCGAGAGCGACCCCGCTCTGCGTGACGGACGTGTTCACCTGGTAGAGGAGGATGGGGTATTGTATCACTTCGCGCAGAACCCTGTCTTTTCAGAAGACACCGAGGACACAGATGCCGCGCTCGGAACGGGGTACGTGATTGAACCCTGTCCCCACGACATCGTCCGAGGCAGTGCTCCAGGGCTCGCGGAGAGCGCGAGCACGGGTGGCAACGCTGAGAAGCGCTATATTGGAGTATGCACGGCCTGCGGAGTGGCCGTCACACGCGACCTGGCACACCGCCAACTTGTTCGCTACCCGTCGTGGTCGGTTCCGCCGTTAACCGATAGCCCGACGGCAGGCGCGACTCCCATAACCTCGGCGGGGTGCGGCATCACCTCGCGCTACCTCATTCCCATCTCACCGGTTCGTATCGTTGGCGTCCACGGCCTCCTGCCGGCGACGTCACGGGGCACACCCTGGCTCCGTGGCACAGACCAATGGCCGGCCAGCGTGGACGCACAGCTCGAGGCACTCCCAGCCGAGAGACGGCCCCCTGTCATGCGCCTCTGCCGCTTCATCGACGGCAGCGTCGGGGAGAAGATACTGAACCGCGCCGCCCTCGTGTCCCTGATTGCGTACCGTGACATGTGTCTCCGCGCAGGGCTGCCGGATGCTCTCGTGCGTCCGCTGTGGTCGTTGTGCGTCATGTCGAACATTCCGTATCTGCAGATGGTGCGCGAAACCTTTTTTCGCGTCCGCGCCGCCGTCGCCGAGGTAGAGGACGACGACGAGCTTCTCCGCAATTGGATTGAACAGGTGGACTGCGAGAATAACTTTATGAACTTTATCAATGTGAACTTGAATATGGTGAAGGGAGACGACGGGAGTGGTGCGGGCGGGACCGATCCTGCAAGGATGGTCCCCGTCTTGGGCAAGTCCACGGCGGCCGAGGCCCATCAGCACGCGACAGACACTTCTCCTAGGGGCGGAAAAGGAGGAAGCCCTGGTGACCCAAAACCGCTGCCAAGGAACGGCTCGAATAGTCAGGATGATGTAGCCGCCGGAGGGAGCAAGCAAGCCTCGTCGCTTTCCCGCAGCGGGCCCAAGGACACCAGCGATGACGCGGCGAGTGACGCCGTTGTGGAAGACATTGCGGAGGATCCACCCCAGAAACCCAATTTCAAGCTCTTTTCCACGCGGCTGGAACCCCATTCTGCGATTCAGCTTGATCGCATGTTTGACGCGTCGTACGTGGAGGAGACCACGGCGGCTCTTATGGCGGCAACAGACAGCCTGCAAGGAGAGATTGGCACGAGTGAAAAAGGTGAAGGAATGGCCGATGGGAGCGGCGTCCCCTGCACCGGTGGTTATGCAGGCGAGAAGAGACAGTTGAGCAGTCATCTTCCGGGTTTCGTCAGCGAGGCAGTCCTCAACCACTTTCACGCCCCGACAGAGGATGATGAAACTACCGCTGCGGCTCCCCCACTTGTTGCACCTGCCGGATCCAACGATGGCGCGGCAGAAAACGATGCACAGCGCGCCATGGACGAGCGCATTTGGGCCTCGCTCGACGACGAACAAAAACAACGTGAGAAGCAGCGTGCAGCCTATCTGCGCGCCGTCTATGACGGTGGCATGACGGACACCATTCGCGGCCGACTGCTCCTTTATCGCTTGCGAGAGGACTGCTTCGCCGCCATGTGTTACTTTCTTTCGCAGGCCTCCGCCCCCATCTTTATCGGCGCCTACTTGGAGTTCACCGACACCACCCACGTCAGCTACGGTGGTCCCATGAAGCTGTCGTACAAGGAGTCTGCCCCGCGGTCGCGGCGGTCGGCTTCTAGCACAGGTGCCGAGGATGGCGAAGGAAATGCGAAGACTGACCGTGCGGGTGGGTTTCGTTTTGCACAGCTACCGCCGCCACCAGAAGATGTTCGTGCCATCGCCCAGTACATGGTAACCAAGGGTATGACGACTGCCTACAGCATTTCTAACATCGATGGCGACGCCCCCGGTGCCAACGCACGTCATCGCATGCGAAAAATACTACTACCACGCGTGTACGAGCAGTGCGACTTCACGCAGTTTCTGCAACACCGCCACCAACACCACCGCGGTCGCACCATTGCCGTAGCCACCGCAGCAGCCCTAGGCCTTCCGCCCCCTGATGACAGCGGCGTCACGCAGGTAGACTCCGTTACGTGGAAGGAGGAATACCTACGGCAGAAACAGTACTACCGCCAGGAACTGCAGAGGAGGCAGGCGGCAGAGTTGTCAGAGCACGGCCACGTGTACAGCTACGCCGAAGATGACTTCTACGATGGGGACTTGATTGTGTACAATTGCGAAACATATTGCTGGGAACACTTTGAGCACGTCCACGCGCGCCGGCGCTACCAACGGTTGGCAACTCGACTGGCCCAAGGGCTCCCCATCAACGGCGCAGCCGACCACTGTGAAGGCGATGCGGAGGAAGACGAGGGGAAGGATAAGGAGGTGGAAGATGCAGCAGCAGCAGCAGCACGAGCAGCCGGTTCCCTGGCAGTATCAGACCTGACACATGTGGACGAGCGCGCGCCGTGGTGGGCGGCCGATGCCCGCCTGGACAACGTCATGGCGAGCCGTCTTCTGTGCGTCGGCCTGGACGAGCTCCTGCTGAGTTGGAGCAAGTGGATTGTCGACAATCGATTTTACGAGGACCGCAACGACCCGGGATGGCTGAAGCGCGATCCCGCCGCCCCAGGCTCCCCGCGTGCTCTCGTTCAGATGGGACGCTACTACATATGGAGCTTCCGCCTCAACAAGCAGCGCTTCTTTTATGGGGTCATTCCGAAATTTGTCAAGGACCGACTTCGGCGGCAGAAGGCCCTTATAAAGCAAAAGAGGGAACGGAAGGCCGCGGCCGCGGCAAAGGCGGCGACAGCCACGGAAGCAAGCACCGCGTCAGGGGCAGGTCGTCACGAGCTCGCCAAGAAGAAGGGCAAGCGCGGCAGCACGAGCACGCCGGCGTCCGAGAAGGCAGAGAGGAAGCCAGTGAGGGGCAAAGGATCTGCCGGGAAAGCGGCAGATCCGACGCTTTCTTCGGGTGGCACCTCCGCAGAGGAAGTCAACTCAGCAAACGCATTGGCAGACCACATGCCTGGTTCCGGTAACAAGAAGGCAAATACGGCGGCCAGCGCTTCCTTCGATGCCCTGGACGATGCCGGGCAACAGAACACCTCCGTCGCCACAACGGGCGAGGCTGCAGAGCGTCCTGCGAACGCAGAGCACATCGCGGCGGTGGCACCCAATGCGAACACCGACGCAGCAAATCCCGCACGGTCATCTCGACACCGGATGCCCGAGCCTCAACAACCCATTCCCGTCACCATCCGGGCTCTCGATACCATCGCAAGCACTGAAAAGGCAAGTACCTCTCCACCCTCTGCGGCGATCGTGTCCAGCAAACGCAAGGAGCGTCAGGAAGAGCCTCTTCAGCCCATCACGCGTCCCGTCACCATGCCGCCTTCCTTGTCTGCATCACAACCGGCTGCTCCCGCGCACACCACCTCGGCGGTTCGTCGGCACGCAACAGCGTTGCATTACGCCTACATTGACCCTTGCGACTACGGCGACTACCCGCCGCCGTCCCATCACGGACCACAGCCCACCTCCCGCGCCTACGGCATTCAAACCACCGCACACCTGGCGTCCTCCACATACCCCCGTCCAACGCCGATGAGTCCGGCCGCGTCGACCATGACGACCACGAGCACCAGCACAAATACCCGCTGGACACGCACCAACGCCGCTGCCGTTCCCGCCCCGCATGACAGCACGTACTACCTGCACAGCGGGAACACCTTTCTTCAGGAAAATAAGAAGGGGGAGCACAACTACTACACAGGCGGTCTTCCCCACACACCCCAGCAGCTCATTCAGGAGCAGTACCGGCAGCAGCAGGAGCGCCACCGTCACACCCACACGCACCGCCACCAGGGCCACACCGGGAGCCCGCAGCCTACCTATCCAGGAGGCGATGCGCTGGCCTACTCGCACGATAGCGCCAGTCGCCTGTCGGCATCCTTGCTGTACGCACACACGGCCGGCGTGATGGGGGCCTGCCTTTCGCCAAGTCGTAGCAGCGCCGACTTCTCCGCGGGTGCTGCTGCCGCGGCTCCAGGGTACCCAGGGGTGGCGGGAAGTACGGGAAACCCGGGGAGTAGCCGGGCGAGCAGCGTCTACCGTGACGGCAGCCTCCCGCAGCAGACAGGAGGTCCATACGCAGGCTCTCCCACCGGAGGCACGCCCGCCACCAGCGTCATTCGCGGCGAGGGAAACCTCAACGTCACCGTGGTACATGGCCGGCGCCATCGACACGGTGGCCTGCATCCGGCGAGCGCGGCGTCGAACGCCTCCTCGAGCGCGCCGCGCAGCCCGCTGCTGACGGCGCAGTCGATTCCGCTGCTTTCCTGTGGTGCCGACGACTCGCAGCGTGGCTCCGGTGGACTGCATCCGAGCCACGTGGTCTCTGTTCCGCCAACGACCTCTGGATACACATACCCTACCACCTCGCCGCCGTGGTCGGCCGCGCATGAGGCCTCTGGGAATGCGCCGGGTGGGGAATGGAGTGACGCCACGGCAGAGTCGCCAGGTGGTGCGATGGGTGCCCGACCAGTGAATACGGTAGGCGCGGGGCATCGGTGGAACCCCTACACAAGCCCCTCTCAGTAATATATTCTG